>QRDG01000238.1:371730-535668 GCA_012064385.1 Puccinellia tenuiflora | reverse complement strand
AAGATTTTCAAATTTTTGAAAAATCAGAAAAATCAAAAACTTTTTGAAAACTATAAATATTTTGATTTGAAAATCCAAAATCATACATGGCATGGCATCATTGTTGCATTTGTGCATTTTTGATTGTTTATTTGTTTCTCTAAAAACAAGAAATATTTTATTTATATTTTCCTTATAAGTAAAATGCCCAAAAAGGTCCTTTTAATGCCAGTGGCATTCTTGTAAATAAAAAGTGTTCAAAATATTTTACAAAAATGTTATTATGGTAGATTTTTTAATTACAAAATTTTACAAATTTATTTCATAATTTTTGGGCTTTTATTTTAAAAGTTATTAGCATCTTCAGAAAAGCAATAAATCAAAAAAATAAAAAAATGACGTCATGCTGACGTCATCGTCTCTTCCTCTCCAGTGGAGGCCATCAATGGCCGAAACGGCCGCACCATCTCCCCCTCTTCAATCCGTCCACCGAGCCGCTCCCCTCCCCTCCCACGACGCCCCTCTTAACCCCCAACTCCTCCTCTCTCTTTTGCCCCAAGAACCACAACCCGAGAGCCCCCAGGCTGTTCGGATTCGAGCTCGCCGTCCCGCCACTTGCCGCCGCCGACGAGCTCCGTTTCCGGTGAAGTCCGGCGTCCCCGCGCCATTTCTCCTCTCCCCCATCCTTTATTTCTTCCTTGCGCACCGTTTTGACAAGGTTTTGCACCTCCTCGTGCCCCAGATCGACGGATTCATCCGCGACCGCATCGGGCCGCCGCCTCCTCCAACTCCGGCGAGGAATCCCCGCCGCGCCAGAGCTCCAAGTCGCCGTCCGCTTCGCCACCACGTCCGCCTCGAGCTCCTGCACGCCGTGGTGAGCCCGTTCGCCCGTTGACCTCCTGGACACGCCGGAACGCGTGTGCCGGCCCGTCGCCGCCGCTCGGCTAGGGTTCCGGCGAGGCCCGCCGCCCCTTTTAGGTCGATCTAACGTGGGCCGTTGGATTCGATCTAACGGCTCGGTTTTAATTTAAAAACCCGAATCGGTACCCTCCAATAGGGAGCTGCCACGTGGCTTTCTTTTAATCTTTTCTGTTTTTCTGTTTTTAGGCAGAAAATCATCCAAACTTTGAAATTCCATATCTCCTAAACCACAATCCAAATTTAGTGATTTTGATGTCTACGGATTGAGAAAAATGAGTAGAATCCAGTAGTATAGTTTTTGTTAATTTTTGTATCGTGCATAAACTTGTTATTTACAGATTGGTTAATAACTTGTTTAGGCTATAAAATGAGTTTTACAAATCCTTTTTGAGTGAATCCAATTGGGTTAGTTTAGTTTTGAAGTCCTCTATCCAGTAAGACCACTCCCATATTTTCTGTAAATATTTTGTTAACAGTAGTTTTAAATTAGTGTTTATGCCCTTTTGGGATTTGTTTTGTATTGTTGTTAAAGTAAAAATTGTTTTAAATGCATTTTAACTTCATGCATATTGTTACAAACCAGAAAACTTAGTGTGTTATTTTTCTTGTGATTTTAAATGCATTTCATACATTGCATATTTTATTGTATTGTTATTTTGTTTGTATGTTTATTTGGGTGTTTGCAATTTTGTTAGATTATTCGGAGAGTCACGAAGACTTTGGTGGTTGCTACTCCTGTCACTCTTGTTGCCAAGGCAAGTGGCACACTTGCATACTTTTCGTCCTATTATTTTGATATATGCATTGTTGTAGCTTTTACTTAGAAAATTTGCATGATAGGCTTATTAGTATTGCTATGCTAGACCTGTTTAGTATTACCCTAGAATATTCCTAAGTGTATAGTACCTATATGATAACTTAGTAGAATAGGTAAATGCTATGCTATGTGTTTTGTATCAAAAGCTAATGAAAATTTTACTAAGTTAATAAACTACCTGGGTGGGTGGTTGGAATAAAGCAATTCCCCATATACGGGAGGATGAATTGTAGAAGAGGGTGATTCCCTAGTTTGGGAGGAAGGATCATACGTGGTCCCCTGACTTAGGAGGATGAATCACACTTGCGGAAAGCCACCCAGGATCAAAGGGATTTGAAGTTACTCCAAGTGAAGATTGCTTCCAGTGCAGCCATTAGTCATATGGGCTCTGTCTTGATCAACTAAGTTGCGTGGACTCATCCCGGCTTGACAGGTGGTGGTAGAGGTTTGTAGGTGGAGCGCGTCAGGCCAGCATGGGGTGGGAAAATGCTTCTGAAAGATCTCGTCTTAACCTTCTTCTTTTCCCCGAAACACCAATGGAGTGTGAGGGATAGTTTGGGTTGGTTAAGTCTAATGGTGAAAGTGCACAACCTCTGCAGAGTGTCAAACTAAGTATCATAGCCGTGTCCCCGGTTACGGACAACTTCTGAGCAGCTGATCAAGGACGTCAATGGAGGATCCCAACATTCCATTTTCTCTAAGTTAAAATTTGATGGGTGAACAAGGGTAGATGAGACAGTGGTTGTCATACCATGAATGTCTCGTATAGATGAAAAGATGTTTTACAAAGAGTTAGGGAAAAATTGGCTTTATGCAAACTAGCCTTCAAACTCCACCAAGCCAAATATGCATATAGGTTACTAGAGTTTTCCTATATGAGTCCACAAAGTGTCACTTGCCAGTTCCATTTTATATGGTTCTGACCCACCTTGTTGATATCTTTTTATCAGGTTGTTCTGACGAAGAGTGAGGTTCGTTAAGGGTTCGAGTCTACAACCAACATGTTTCGCCTGTGGCTACATGAAGATTGGGACTCCATGCAATAATACTTAGTCTTCCGCTGTTATTTCTGTTTTATGCTAGCTTCGAGCTATGCAAAGTTGTAATGGTTTATTTTGACTCTGGATTTAATCGTGTAATAAATTGATACAATGTTGTGATATTTCATCGTAAACTGTGTGTGCAAATGAATCGATCCAGGGGTTTGCACTATACACAGGGATCTTGCCTATTTTTAAGTGCAGGTCCGCTACAGATGGTATCAGAGCACTGTGTTGCCTGTAGGTTCGAAACCCTAGGTTTGGAATAGAAATAAGAAAGCCCATAGGACTAAAAGTTATTTTCTCTTCGTCCAAAAACTTTTCTAATATCATTCTTGTAACCATCTTGTCTAATTGCTTTCTAAGTATCTTCTCTCATCTTTAGATAACCAATCTCATCTAATCCATCAAGAAAGGACCAGTGATGACCATGACTCTGCAATGTGAGACTGAGTTTCCAAGAGCACTCAAGGACAACATGAAGAGCTTAGGATTTGAAGGAAAAGAACTCGATGCGCACAAGAAGGAGATAGACTAGACCACCTATTTATTAGAATAACGAGATCCCGATAGTGTATTGACCTATCAAATTGTGGTATGGCAGTACTGTCATAATTGTTTTCCATAACCTTGGTGTGCTTCGTTTCTAAAAACGATTAGTTCGGTTTTTCTAAAAAGATGTTTTGAGCTTAACGATTTTGGTTGATTGTGTTAATTGCTTGTATGGGTAGGAGTATTTCTCATAGATCTGTCTATCTTTTGCTCATCTATGCTAAAACCCACAGATGCCTCCCCGACGTGATCCTGAGAACAACAACACCGATGCCATGTTTCAACAGATGATTGCAGCGCAGACTCAGCTGATGACTATGATGGCGCAATTCATGGCTAATCAGAATGCGCCGCCACCGCCACCTCCACCGCCGCCACCACCTCCTCCTCAAGTGGACAGACTTGAAAGATTTCTGAAGCTTAGACCTAACAAGTTCTCCACTGCAACTGAGCCTATTGTGGCGGATGATTGGCTACGCTCTGTGCACAAGGATCTGGTGACTTGTGAGTGCACCGACCCTGAGAAAGTGAGATTTACCGCTTATCTGTTGGAAGGACCAGCAGCACAATGGTGGGATACTTTTCAGATCACCCATCCTCTAGAAAATTTGACTTGGGAAGCATTCAAGGAAGGCTTTCGTAATGCCCATA
Source organism: Puccinellia tenuiflora (assembly GCA_012064385.1). Lineage (NCBI taxonomy): Eukaryota > Viridiplantae > Streptophyta > Magnoliopsida > Poales > Poaceae > Puccinellia > Puccinellia tenuiflora. The sequence continues at coordinate 531,708 of QRDG01000238.1, read as the reverse complement.
TCTCATCGGGCATTATGAACTTGAAGAAGGAAGAGTTCAGAAGTCTGAGGCAGGGAAACAGGACACTCAAGGAGTACATGGATGACTTTTATTCATTGTCTCGTTATGCCCCGGAAGACATTGACACTGATGGCAAGAGGAAGGAAAAATTTCTCAAGGGACTGTGTGACGAGCTGAAAATTCCCTTGACAGTCGCATACGCCCCAAGCTATCAGGCCCTCCTGGATCAAGCAATCACACTGGAAGATAACATCAAGAAGGCAGAGAACAAAAAGAGGAAGCACAGTGGCATCAAGTACAACTCAGAAGCTGTTCAGAAGAAATCATATTATCATGAGAACAATGGAGGGCACCACAACCACAAGAATGGGAATGGCCACAACCACAATGGCCATAATCATAGTAGTGGAAACAATGGTGGAAATGGTGAATACAAGAACAATAACCACAGTGGACACAATAGCGGGAACCACAATGGTCAGAATCACAATCACCCCGTAGGCAAGAAGGACCTTAGTCACATTAAGTGCTATAAGTGCAAGCAGATGGGACACTATTCTAGCGACTGTCCCGAGAAGAAGGCTGAGCAAGCTGCCAAGCCAAATCCTTTCGACAAGGGATATGTCAACCATGTCCATATGGAAAGAGCATACAATGATTCTGGTATGGTAAATGGTACATTTTAAACAAGCATCCAGTTTGAAGTTTGGCATACTAAACTACCAACACAAATTCCTTTTAAGGGTGGTAGCCCACCCAAATGTCAAAACCCAGAGTTTTCAAACCCTTTCTTTCTAGCCTCTTCGAATCTCGGGACGAGATTCCTTTTAAGGGTGGTAGTATGTAACATCCCAAGATTTTCAAATTTTTGAAAAATCAGAAAAATCAAAAACTTTTTGAAAACTATAAATATTTTGATTTGAAAATCCAAAATCATACATGGCATGGCATCATTGTTGCATTTGTGCATTTTTGATTGTTTATTTGTTTCTCTAAAAACAAGAAATATTTTATTTATATTTTCCTTATAAGTAAAATGCCCAAAAAGGTCCTTTTAATGCCAGTGGCATTCTTGTAAATAAAAAGTGTTCAAAATATTTTACAAAAATGTTATTATGGTAGAGTTTTTAATTACAAAATTTTACAAATTTATTTCATAATTTTTGGGCTTTTATTTTAAAAGTTATTAGCATTTTCAGAAAAGCAATAAATCAAAAAAATAAAAAGATGACGTCATGCTGACGTCACCGCCTCTTCCTCTCCAGTGGAGGCCATCAATGGCCGAAACCCCCCGCACCCCCACCCCTCCGATTCCGGCCTTATGCCGCACCCCTCCCCCTCCCAAGCTGCCCCTCTTAACCCCCACCTCCTCCTCTCCCTTTGCCCCCTCCACTCGACACCCGGGAGCCCCTAGGCTGCCCCCAATCGTGCTCGTCGTTCCGCCGGCCGTCGCCACCGTCGAGCATCCTCCCGGCCAAGTCCGGCGTCCCCGCGCCTTTTCTCCTCTCCCAACCCCTTTAACTCTTCCTTGCGCACCTCGTTGACAAGGTCCCGTGTGTTTTCGCGCAGGAAATCGACGGGAGCGTCCTCGACCACGTTCGGCCGCCGCCATCTTCGACTCCGGCGAGAAATCCCCGCCGCGCCAGAGCTCCAAGTCGCCGTCCGCTTCGCCACCACGTCCGCCTCGAGCTCCTGCACGCCGTGGTGAGCTCCGTTCGCCCGTTGACCTCCTGGACACGCCGGAACGCGTGTGCCGGCCCGTCGCCGCCGCTCGGCTAGGGTTCCGGCGAGGCCCGCCGCCCCTTTTAGGTCGATCTAACGTGGGCCGTTGGATTCCGATCTAACGGCTCGGTTTTAATTTAAAAACCCGAATCGGTACCCTCCAATAGGGAGCTGCCACGTGGCTAGTTCTTTTAATCTTTTTCTCTGTTTTTCTGTTTTTAGGCAGAAAATCATCCAAACTTTGAAATTCCATATCTCCTAAACCACAAATCCAAATTTAGTGATTTTGATGTCTACGGATTGAGAAAAATGAGTAGAATCCAGTAGTATAGTTTTTGTTAATTTTTGTATCGTGCATAAACTTGTTATTTACAGATTGGTTAATAACTTGTTTAGGCTATAAAATGAGTTTTACAAATCCATTTTGAGTGATTCAAATTGCAGAGGCTTTGTAATGATGTCCTCTGTCCAGTAGCATGTTCATCTTATTTTATTAAAATGTTTTTATGCAGAAACTTTAGAATTTGTGTGTTTGCCCTTATTTAGGTGTTTTGGAATTTATTCCTATTAAGTAAATTATTAAAAATGGTTTGTGGCATCATGCATATAGAACAACCAGAGAACTAAAAGTTATTTTACTTTTGTGTTATTGTAATTTTGCATACTCATGCATAGCATAATTTTTGTATTGTCACTTGTATGGATTTGTATGTTTATTTGTGTATTGTTTTTTCTTTTGTTAGTTTATTCGGAGAGTCACGAAGACCTTGGTGGTTGCTACTCCTGCCACTCCTGTTGCCAAGGCAAGTGGCACACTTGCATACTTTTCGTCCTATTATTTTGATATATGCATTGTTGTAGCTTTTACTTAGAAAATTTGCATGATAGGCTTATTAGTATTGCTATGCTAGACCTGTTTAGTATTACCCTAGAATATTCCTAAGTGTCTAGTACCTATATGATAACTTAGTAGAATAGGTAAATGCTATGCTATGTGTTTTGTATCAAAAGCTAATGAAAATTTTACTAAGTTAATAAACTACCTGGGTGGGTGGTTGGAATAAAGCAATTCCCCATATACGGGAGGATGAATTGTAGAAGAGGGTGATTCCCTAGTTTGGGAGGAAGGATCATACGTGGTCCCCTGACTTAGGAGGATGAATCACACTTGCGGAAAGCCACCCAGGATCAAAGGGATTTGAAGTTACTCCAAGTGAAGATTGCTTCCAGTGCAGCCATTAGTCATATGGGCTCTGTCTTGATCAACTAAGTTGCGTGGACTCATCCCGGCTTGACAGGTGGTGGTAGAGGTTTGTAGGTGGAGCGCGTCAGGCCAGCATGGGGTGGGAAAATGCTTCTGAAAGATCTCGTCTTAACCTTCTTCTTTTCCCCGAAACACCAATGGAGTGTGAGGGATAGTTTGGGTTGGTTAAGTCTAATGGTGAAAGTGCACAACCTCTGCAGAGTGTCAAAACTATGATCATAGCCGTGTCCCCGGTTACGGACAACTTCTGAGCAGCTGATCAAGGACGTCAACGGAGGATCCCAACATTCCATTTTCTCTAAGTTAAAATTTGATGGGTGAACAAGGGTAGATGAGACAGTGGTTGTCATACCATGAAGTCTCGTATAGATGAAAAGATGTTTTACAAAGAGTTAGGGAAAAATTGGCTTTATGCAAACTAGCCTTCAAACTCCACCAAGCCAAATATGCATATAGGTTACTAGAGTTTTCCTCTATGAGTCCACAAAGTGTCACTTGCCAGTTCCATTTTATATGGTTCTGACCCACCTTGTTGATATCTTTTTATCAGGTTGTTCTGACGAAGAGTGAGGTTCGTTAAGGGTTTCGAGTCTGCAACCAACATGTTTCGCCTGTGGCTACATGAAGATTGGGACTCCATGCAATAATATTTAGTCTTCCGCTGTTATTTCTGTTTTATGCTAGCTTCGAGCTATGCAAAGTTGTAATGGTTTATTTTGACTCTGGATTCAATCGTGTAATAAATTGATACAATGTTGTGATATTTCATCGTAAACTGTGTGTGCAAATGAATCGATCCAGGGGTTTGCACTATACACAGGGATCTTGCCTATTTTTAAGTGCAGGTCCGCTACAGATGGTATCAGAGCACTGTGTTGCCTGTAGGTTCGAAACCCTAGGTTTGGAATAGAAATAAGAAAGCCCATAGGACTAAAAGTTATTTTCTCTTCGTCCAAAAACTTTTCTAATATCATTCTTGTAACCATCTTGTCTAATTGCTTTCTAAGTATCTTCTCTCATCTTTAGATAACCAATCTCATCTAATCCATCAAGAAAGGACCAGTGATGACCATGACTCTGCAATGTGAGACTGAGTTTCCAAGAGCACTCAAGGACAACATGAAGAGCTTAGGTTTGAAGGAAAAGAACTCGATGCGCACAAGAAGGAGATAGACTAGACCACCTATTTATTAGAATAACGAGATCCCGATAGTGTATTGACCTATCAAATTGTGGTATGGCAGTACTGTCATAATTGTTTTCCATAACCTTGGTGTGCTTCGTTTCTAAAAAAACGATTAGTTCGGTTTTTCTAAAAAGATGTTTTGAGCTTAACGATTTTGGTTGATTGTGTTAATTGCTTGTATGGGTAGGAGTATTTCTCATAGATCTGTCTATCTTTTGCTCATCTATGCTAAAACCCACAGATGCCTCCCCGACGTGATCCTGAGAACAACAACACCGATGCCATGTTACAACAGATGATTGCAGCGCAGACTCAGCTGATGACTATGATGGCGCAATTCATGGCTAATCAGAATGCGCCGCCACCGCCACCTCCACCGCCGCCACCACCTCCTCCTCAAGTGGACAGACTTGAAAGATTTCTGAAGCTTAGACCTAACAAGTTCTCCACTGCAACTGAGCCTATTGTGGCGGATGATTGGCTACGCTCTGTGCACAAGGATCTGGTGACTTGTGAGTGCACCGACCCTGAGAAAGTGAGATTTACCGCTTATCTGTTGGAAGGACCAGCAGCACAATGGTGGGATACTTTTCAGATCACCCATCCTCTAGAAAATTTGACTTGGGAAGCATTCAAGGAAGGCTTTCGTAATGCCCATATCTCATCGGGCATTATGAACTTGAAGAAGGAAGAGTTCAGAAGTCTGAGGCAGGGAAACAGGACACTCAAGGAGTACATGGATGACTTTTATTCATTGTCTCGTTATGCCCCGGAAGACATTGACACTGATGGCAAGAGGAAGGAAAAATTTCTCAAGGGACTGTGTGACGAGCTGAAAATTCCCTTGACAGTCGCATACGCCCCAAGCTATCAGGCCCTCCTGGATCAAGCAATCACACTGGAAGATAACATCAAGAAGGCAGAGAACAAAAAGAGGAAGCACAGTGGCATCAAGTACAACTCAGAAGCTGTTCAGAAGAAATCATATTATCATGAGAACAATGGAGGGCACCACAACCACAAGAATGGGAATGGCCACAACCACAATGGCCATAATCATAGTAGTGGAAACAATGGTGGAAATGGTGAATACAAGAACAATAACCACAGTGGACACAATAGCGGGAACCACAATGGTCAGAATCACAATCACCCCGTAGGCAAGAAGGACCTTAGTCACATTAAGTGCTATAAGTGCAAGCAGATGGGACACTATTCTAGCGACTGTCCCGAGAAGAAGGCTGAGCAAGCTGCCAAGCCAAATCCTTTCGACAAGGGATATGTCAACCATGTCCATATGGAAAGAGCATACAATGATTCTGGTATGGTAAATGGTACATTTTAAACAAGCATCCAGTTTGAAGTTTGGCATACTAAACTACCAACACAAATTCCTTTTAAGGGTGGTAGCCCACCCAAATGTCAAAACCCAGAGTTTTCAAACCCTTTCTTTCTAGCCTCTTCGAATCTCGGGACGAGATTCCTTTTAAGGGTGGTAGTATGTAACATCCCAAGATTTTCAAATTTTTGAAAAATCAGAAAAATCAAAAACTTTTTGAAAACTATAAATATTTTGATTTGAAAATCCAAAATCATACATGGCATGGCATCATTGTTGCATTTGTGCATTTTTGATTGTTTATTTGTTTCTCTAAAAACAAGAAATATTTTATTTATATTTTCCTTATAAGTAAAATGCCCAAAAAGGTCCTTTTAATGCCAGTGGCATTCTTGTAAATAAAAAGTGTTCAAAATATTTTACAAAAATGTTATTATGGTAGAGTTTTTAATTACAAAATTTTACAAATTTATTTCATAATTTTTGGGCTTTTATTTTAAAAGTTATTAGCATTTTCAGAAAAGCAATAAATCAAAAAAAATAAAAAGATGACGTCATGCTGACGTCACCGCCTCTTCCTCTCCAGTGGAGGCCATCAATGGCCGAAACCCCCCCGCACCCCCACCCCTCCGATTTCCGGCGTTATGCCGCACCCCTCCCCCTCCCAAGCTGCCCCTCTTAACCCCCACCTCCTCCTCTCCCTTTGCCCCCTCCACTCGACACCCGGGAGCCCCTAGGCTGCCCCCAATCGTGCTCGTCGTTCCGCCGGCCGTCGCCACCGTCGAGCATCCTCCCGGCCAAGTCCGGCGTCCCCGCGCCTTTTCTCCTCTCCCAACCCCTTTAACTCTTCCTTGCGCACCTCGTTGACAAGGTCCCGTGTGTTTTCGCGCAGGAAATCGACGGGAGCGTCCTCGACCACGTTCGGCCGCCGCCATCTTCGACTCCGGCGAGAAATCCCCGCCGCGCCAGAGCTCCAAGTCGCCGTCCGCTTCGCCACCACGTCCGCCTCGAGCTCCTGCACGCCGTGGTGAGCTCCGTTCGCCCGTTGACCTCCTGGACACGCCGGAACGCGTGTGCCGGCCCGTCGCCGCCGCTCGGCTAGGGTTCCGGCGAGGCCCGCCGCCCCTTTTAGGTCGATCTAACGTGGGCCGTTGGATTCCGATCTAATGGCTCGGTTTTAATTTAAAAACCCGAATCGGTACCCTCCAATAGGGAGCTGCCACGTGGCTAGTTCTTTTAATCTTTTTCTCTGTTTTTCTGTTTTTAGGCAGAAAATCATCCAAACTTTGAAATTCCATATCTCCTAAACCACAAATCCAAATTTAGTGATTTTGATGTCTACGGATTGAGAAAAATGAGTAGAATCCAGTAGTATAGTTTTTGTTAATTTTTGTATCGTGCATAAACTTGTTATTTACAGATTGGTTAATAACTTGTTTAGGCTATAAAATGAGTTTTACAAATCCATTTTGAGTGATTCAAATTGCAGAGGCTTGGTAATGATGTCCTCTGTCCAGTAGCATGTTCATCTTATTTTATTAAAATGTTTTGATGCAGAAACTTTAGAATTTGTGTGTTTGCCCTTATTTAGGTGTTTTGGAATTTATTCCTATTAAGTAAATTATTAAAAATTGTTTGTGGCATCATGCATATAGAACAACCAGAGAACTAAAAGTTATTTTACTTTTGTGTTATTGTAATTTTTGCATACTCATGCATAGCATAATTTTTGTATTGTCACTTGTATGGATTTGTATGTTTATTTGTGTATTTTTTTTTTTCTTTTTGTTAGTTTATTCGGAGAGTCACGAAGACCTTGGTGGTTGCTACTCCTGCCACTCCTGTTGCCAAGGCAAGTGGCACACTTGCATACTTTTCGTCCTATTATTTTGATATATGCATTGTTGTAGCTTTTACTTAGAAAATTTGCATGATAGGCTTATTAGTATTGCTATGCTAGACCTGTTTAGTATTACCCTAGAATATTCCTAAGTGTCTAGTACCTATATGATAACTTAGTAGAATAGGTAAATGCTATGCTATGTGTTTTGTATCAAAAGCTAATGAAAATTTTACTAAGTTAATAAACTACCTGGGTGGGTGGTTGGAATAAAGCAATTCCCCATATACGGGAGGATGAATTGTAGAAGAGGGTGATTCCCTAGTTTGGGAGGAAGGATCATACGTGGTCCCCTGACTTAGGAGGATGAATCACACTTGCGGAAAGCCACCCAGGATCAAAGGGATTTGAAGTTACTCCAAGTGAAGATTGCTTCCAGTGCAGCCATTAGTCATATGGGCTCTGTCTTGATCAACTAAGTTGCGTGGACTCATCCCGGCTTGACAGGTGGTGGTAGAGGTTTGTAGGTGGAGCGCGTCAGGCCAGCATGGGGTGGGAAAATGCTTCTGAAAGATCTCGTCTTAACCTTCTTCTTTTCCCCGAAACACCAATGGAGTGTGAGGGATAGTTTGGGTTGGTTAAGTCTAATGGTGAAAGTGCACAACCTCTGCAGAGTGTCAAAACTATGATCATAGCCGTGTCCCCGGTTACGGACAATTCTGAGCAGCTGAACAAGGACGTCAATGGAGGATCTCATCATTCCAATTTCTCTAAGTTAAAATTTGATGGGTGAACCAGGGTAGTTGAGACAATGGTTGTCATACCATACTTGTCTCGTATAGATGAAAAGTTGTTTTGAAAAGAGATAGGGAAAAATTGGCTTTATGCAAAATAGCCTTCAAACTCCACCAAGCCAAATATGCATACAGGTTACTAGAGTTGTTCCAATATGAGTCCACAAAGTGTCACTTGCCAGTTCCATTTTATATGGTTCTGACCCACCTTGTTGAATATCTTTTTATCAGGTTGTTCTGACGAAGAGTGAGGTTTCGTTAAGGGTTTCGAGTCTGCAACCAACATGTTTCGCCTGTGGCTACATGAAGATTGGGACTCCATGCAATAATACTTAGTCTTCCGCTGTTATTTCTGTTTTATGCTAGCTTCGAGCTATGCAAAGTTGTAATGGTTTATTTTGACTCTGGATTCAATCGTGTAATAAATTGATACAATGTTGTGATATTTCATCGTAAACTGTGTGTGCAAATGAATCGATCCAGGGGTTTGCACTATACACAGGGATCTTGCCTATTTTTAAGTGCAGGTCCGCTACATAAACAATGTAGGAAAATAGGACCGGGATCCACAATTCACTAGCGACATGATGCGTAAACAAATTACAGTATGACAATTAACAGAATTGTGGGCGCACAACAAGGCTATCATAAAACAATATAGTTCACCGTTTCATCTAATATGGGCATTACGTCAAAATACATAGACCGTTATCCAACCGCATCTATGACTAATAATCCACTCCGGGATCGCTATCCAGCATGTCACCCAAAAGTATTAAGTTGCAAGCAACATATCATTGCAATAAGCAAAGTGCATAATGTAAGCAATGTAAATAACACAAGGAAATCACACCGTTGTTTTCTCCCTAGTAGCAACAACACATCTCTTGTCTTAATCGTTTCTGTCAACCCGAGCTCAGACAAGAGAGGCATGAACCCACTATCTAGCATAAATACTCCCTCATACAACACTAATAATTACTTGGCCAAAGCACCCACTAGCATCGGAGAGCATGCAAGATCATAGATAAAACACAACACATCAATGAACAAAAGTAATGACTTCCACAATTAATCAGATCCATGCAAACACAATCATGTAGCAGTTACAGATAATATGATCTTGATCATGATAGGCAGCTCACAAGATCTAAGCAATGGAGTACAAGAAGGAGAGACAACTATCTAGCTTCTGCTATGGATCCGTAGTCCCGTGGTGGACTACTCACGCATCACTCCGGAGGCAGGCATGGTGGTGTAGATGCCTCCGGTGTCGATTCCCCTCTCCGGCAGGGTGCCGGGAAGAGCTGCAGAACCCTACCGAACTAGGGTTGGAGATGGCGGCGGCCTCGGACGTCTTCTGGAAAATATGATCGGGTCCTTAGAGTTTTCGGGGCGAAGACCAATTTATAGGCGAAGAGGCGACTCGAGGCGACAAAGGAGGGCGTCTGGAGGCTGGGAGCCTCCCCTCCGGGCGTCCTTCGGGTTCCGTCTTTGTTTCAACTTGGAAATAAATCACGTAAATTTTCAGCGCGTTCCGAGAAACTTCACAGAACAACTTTTCTGAAACAAAAAGACAGCAGAAAACAGGAACTGGCACTGGGCATCTTGTTAATAGGTTAGTTCCATAAATCATGCCAAAATGATATAAAAACATTATAAAAACATGTGGCACTGATATATAATCAAGCATGGAACATCAAAAATTATAGATACGTCGGAGACGTATCAAACGGCCGCCGCCCAGCTCCAGCGTCGCCTAGACGAACGCCGGAAGAGACGCCGAGCCTCCACCACTTCAAGATCCGAGAAAGCACCATCTCCAACGAGGCTTTGTGAGTCGATGGACCTACACGCGGCGAGGCACATGTCGTTGTGGCACGTTGACCGAGCGACGTCCTCGTGCTGTCTTGGGCCAAAATCTGTCGCCTTCCATCGATGAAGTCGGAGAAGAACGACAGATCCACCAGCTCGCCTCGACTGCCAGCGGCGTCGTGGATAACCACGAACGCCATCGACACACCGAGAAACTGATCTCGCCAGGCCTGAAGAACGACGAGAAAACCAAGCTATCGACCTGAAGGACCAAACAACACACGTTGCCATCAACTCCGAGGTGCCGCCGTGAAGGTCGCCGCTGGTGTGGGGGTAGAATTGAGGCAGATTTAATTGCCCGGACGACGCTCCCACCACCCCGACGACACCCAACAGCAGACAAACCCAAACCTAACTATTTGATGAGGGCATCACTAGACCATTGAAGGACGACGCACTAGGACAACCTATGAAGAGTATTAGTCTAAGGTAGCGCGCGTAATTCTTTGTTCTAGTTTATCATCTATTTATTTGTGTCCAACTAAGTTAGGAGTTCAAGTCGGAGTTGGAGTCCAACTCTTGTAGGGAGGGCTGCCCTACCCCTTTGTCCTATATAAACAAGGCGGGTGTCACAATATTAGGGGAGTTGAATTTTAGATTGAGTTTAGACAATTGTGTCGACGTGTATCATCCCTCCGGGGACGGCGCCGCCGTGTATCCAGATTTAATAAAGTTGCATGAAGGTTCTTGTGTGAATCAAGAATTATCAGGCAAAGGTTTGAGGCGCGTTGATCATCATCACGTTGCTTGCTGGAATTCTTTCCTCTTCTTCAGGTTGCGTTCATCGCGTGATTGGGAGATTTGCTATTTGGTTTACTCGCTGTGAAAGATCGGGCAAAACTATTGGATCATCACCGTGATCCTTATCACTATTAGGCCAAAACGGAGGATCGGGGTCCCCCTCCCTCATGCCGCCGGAGCAGCAAACGGAGGTAGAGGGGGCCACCAGCATCGTCAGAGGAGATGGGAGGGGGAAAATTGCCCTTCTGGTCGCCTCTCTGGTGGCGGCTAGGTTAGGGAAACATTTCGGGAGGGGATAGGGGGGGTGTATTGAAGCAAGGCTCATATGGTAATTCTTCATAGATGTTTACAAAATTGAAGGTGTTTACGTATACGTTAATTCTTTAGGAACAAGTTGCTTGTAAAACGTTGTGTAATTGATAAATTTTTCAGAAGTATGGAGAGTTAGCAGACCTGCTCTTTTGAAGTCACCTAATTTGATAGAGCAGATAGCAGCTTTCTCATGCATGCCTATGGTCTCATAGATTTCTGATGCTTTTTGCAATGAAGCATTGCCCTTCTCCAAATTTGTGGCCATAACACGCTCAGCAGTTGCTAGGAGCCCAGCAGCTCTTGCCCAGTTCTCTCTGTATTCATCACTAGCAATGAGAATACCGTAAATCATATCTCTCTTCTCACTATTCAGCGATGAAAATCTTTTAGCTGAGAGCATTACATAATCTTGTCTTCCAAGCTTGCTGGTATAAGAGCAAGTCTAACAGACCCCTCAAAAGGCCCAACCCCGTAAAATAACTGCCGATATAAGGGGTTGGGCTCTACCCGGCCGTCTAACAGACCCCCTAAATCGGGCACCCCGGACGGATTTTTACAAGTTTCGTTACGGGGCGGCTCGTCGCCCCCTACTTGTGCGGGGCGGGAGGGGGAATAGAGGGTGAACCCACTACTCTGTGCGAGCAAGGGCGGGAGGAAATTTCAGCTTCCCTACCCGTTTTCCCCCGCGCCGCCGCCACAGCCGCCCGCCCGCCGCCGCCGGAAACCTACGCATCCGGTCCCCTCCGACGGCCGCCGAGCCGCCGCACCCCCGCCGGACCCCGCCGCACCCCCGCCGGACCCCCGCCGGACCTCAGCGCCCCTCGGCTCGCCGCGCCGCCGCCGCCGCCCCACGGTGAGTACTCTGCCGCGTTCCTCATCGATTTCGCCGGCGCAATCGATAAACTTGGGGGCTGATCTGTGCTGCTTCACCGTGGTAGATGTCTTCGGACGCCACTATGGAGGATTTGGTGGATTCGTCGGATTGGTCATCGTCGGATTCCGATGATTCGGAGCTCGACGAGCTGCTCAACGACGACGACACGGAGTCGATGCTGCTCCTCTTCGGCATGAAGCAAATTGAAGACCGCGCGAAGCTGCTGGATCAGAGAAAAGGGTCCACGATGGGGCGCATGTGTATCCCGCGGAACCGCGCGCTCGGCCACGAACAGCTGTGGCAAGATTATTTTGCCGAGGTACCGACCTATCCTCCCCGTCTCTTCCGTAGACGATATCGCATGCGTAGGAGTTTGTTCACGAAAATCGTGAGAGACTGTGAAGCAAATTGTGATTATTTCAAGCAACGGAGGAACTGCGCCCACGTCATGGGATTTAGCCCATTTCAGAAAATATCAGCTGCCATGAGGGTGATTGCATATGGTATCCCTGCAGACTATACCGATGAGTACCTTCGCATTGGTGCACAAACAACCACTGATTGTGTCCGTATGTTTGCCAAGATGGTGATCAAGTTGTATGGTGAGACGTATCTCCGAGCTCCAAACGAGCAAGATACAAAGAGACTCATGGAGATCAATGAAAAGAGGGGGTGGCCGGGGATGCTTGGTAGTCTGGATTGCATGCATTGGACATGGAAAAATTGTCCAAAAGCATGGCATGGAATGTATTGTGGAAAAAGCCATGATCCTACCATTGTTCTTGAAGCTGTGGCATCCCAAGACTTATGGATTTGGCATGCTTTTTTTGGACTGCCGGGGACTCTCAATGACATCAACGTCTTGAATAGATCCCCTTTATTTGCAAGAATAGTTAAGGGTGATGCTCCAACTTGCAACTACAAAGTTATGAACAATGAGTACACCATGGGGTACTACCTCACAGATGGTATTTACCCTGACTATGCAACTCTTGTGAAGGCAATTAAAGAGAAAAGGGATGTGCCTTTGACAAGGAAAGAAGCTTGGTTCACCAAAGCTCAAGAGTCAGCTCGCAAGGATATTGAGAGAGCTTTCGGTGTTTTGCAAGCTCGGTTTGCAATTGTTCGGGGTCCTGCACGGTTTTGGGACAAGGAAACTCTTGTTGACATCATGACATGTTGTGTGATCCTTCACAACATGATCATTGAAGATGAGAGAGAGTTGAACTTGCCATATTTCTATGACAATGTGGGCACCCGAGTGCAACCCCAGAGGAACCCTGATCGGCTTGAAGCTTTTCTTGCAGCGCATCGCAGCATTGAAGATGCCCAGACTCATCACCAGCTCACCCAAGATCTGATCGATCACCACTGGCAGTTGCATGGCCAATGATTCATTTCCTATTCTTGTATGTGTGAAACATTTGTTATTTGTTTGATTTCGGAAACATTTGTTATTTGTTTGATTATTTCATTTGAACATTGGTTGGCAGTTCTGAAAAACATTATTGTAATAATTATGATGATTATTGTGTGCTTTGAAACTTTTATTCAATATGAATGTTGCATTGGTTCTAATACGCAATGTGTCCAAAACCCTGTTTTTGAGGGGCCGAAAACTCGTCCGAGCTAGCAGACCCCCTATCCCCACCCCGTAAAACAGAATATTCCAGAATATTCTGTTTTACGGGGTGGGGATAGGGGGTCTGCTAGCTCGGACGAGTTTTCGGCCGGTGAAAAGTGAATACAGGGCCCTCTACTCGCGTTATAAGGGGCAGAAAAATAGGGGGTCTGTTAGACATGCTCTAAGGCCCGCTTGCTTGATATCTACCCTTTATATGAGAATTTTTTTAAGTAAATACAATGGATGCATCAAGATTCTTTGTCAGGTCTGCATTAAAACGAGGCCAATAGGAAGGAGCAAATTTCTCATAGGTGACTTCCTTCGATTCAATAAATGTTTGCAGTGCACGCGATTTTGAATGCCCTCTCTCGGTGCTAGAGTTAAGTTCACCATAAAACACATCAAAAAAAGGATATCCGACATGTTCCATCAAGCATCAAGAACTTTCGATATGTTATAGTAAGAGGATAGTGCTCCTGAGGTAGATTGCTAAAATTGTCAGGTATTTCTATAAACTCTTCCTGGTCATCAATGATGTCATGCATCTGAAGAATGCTAGGCTGACGAGAGACATCACCACAAAGGGTTGAAATAACTTATCACTAAAATGATGAACGTGGTTGATATAATTCATTAAAGGACTGTGCTACCTAGGGCACGTGCCCTATTAGCCGTCCGTAGGCACGGATGAAATTAGGTAATTAATCCATGCATGCAGATAACTAGCCAACCCACGTATGGACTTTTTCATTGGATTCCAAACTTTAAAATGTTTTATCTCTTGAACCGTAAGTCAAAACTTAGATCCGTTTTCACGGTTACCTTAGTCGCGTCGAGATCTTCGAAAGTAGATCCCATGTTGATATGTTTTGATAATATTTTTTTCTCTACTCTAGTTGCCAGGTTATAGTCATTTGGTCATCAGGGTATTACCATGTTGGTCACCAGGTTAAAATAAAAAAGTTACCAGGTTATTTGAACTTTGCTACTCACCAATATAGGCCTACTCTGATGCTAATGTGATCTTTTATGTGTTTAGATCCCATGTTGATATGTTTTGATAAAAAATAAATCTGACCTTAGTTGCCAGATTATAGTCATTTGGTCACCAGGCATAGTCATGTTGGTCACCAGGTTAAAATCAAATGATTATCAGGTTTTTTGAACTTCGCTACTCACCAATTTAAGTCTTTCTTGATGTTAATTTGATCTTTTCCGTGTTTAAAGTGCATCAAATACCCATTCTCTGGACATATAGATCCTTACTACGATGAAACACATATAAATATTATCTGGTAATTGTGTGCTATTTGGAGGGTAACTGTTAACCAGTAGCATGGCAACTAAGGTATAATAACCTGGCAACTGATGACGAAAAAAAAGTCGTCAAAACATATTAAGATGGGATCTTGTTTTGAAGTACTCATCGAGACGAACCCAACGGTGAAGACGGATCGTCAATTGCATTGACGGTTTAAGAGATAAATCATTTTAAAAATTCGGATTTGAGAAAAGATTTCATGGATACATGCATCCGTTGGCCCCTTCGCCCTTATAGGGAGGAATCTATACGACCATCCCGCCGGAAGGAATAATCTCGTAGGACACGGTTGCTAAGTAGATTAATCGTTCATTAAATACCATCCGAAGAGTGTAAATTTCAAAAAGATAACTCACTCGACTAGCATATGAAAGCAATTTCCCTATCCAAATACTAAGTTTATGCTCAAATCGATACTCCACCGGCTTCCATTCTCGTTTCTCAATCTTCTATTATGAGTAGGGATCCCTAAATATGTAATGGGAAGGGATGCAGATTCACATCCAAACCCTCCAATGATCCACCGCCATTGCACCACAGGCGCCCTCGGCAACCAAACCCTCCAGAAAGTCACATTCTCACCACCACCACTGGAACCCCACCGTCACACCAGCGAAGAAACGAAGGAAGAGTGAACCAACCGCCCCGCATCGCCTATTTAGCTCACCGTCCACAAGAAAACAGCTGTAAAAATAAGGAAACCGACCCGCAATTGCCATGGCAACGTGATGGGGGAATACCCAACCAAGTAGGCCCAGACATGCGGGTTGGACCACAAGACCCGGGTGGCCCAGCGGCCCACTCGGAAGATCATATCTATATCTACCCCGTTTATGCTTTTTCCATAACTGACCCAGTTAAGCCCAAACTAGTTCCATTCGTGCTTACCCATACTTCACAACAGTCGCCAAACTACAGAAACGAAATGCACATGAGCAAGAGGATACACGCTATTCAACATAAACTCTTGTGCGTAAGTCAGCTAGTGGCATTAAGGCAACGATACAAAGCCTAAAGTTACGTCCGGGCAAAACCAGCCACCTTGCTATCATTCGGGAGTACAGTGCTACGATATACTGTACAAGTTTTCTACAATGCAGGCAACATTTTAGAGCTCACTTCTTGCCACGGCCCTTTTTCTTGGGTTTCTTCTTGCTCTTCTGCTGCTGCTTAGGCACCGCCTTCTGTGAGCCCGACGGAGCAGTGTCCGCTTCTTCCGTGACCGGTTCCACCTCGTTACTTCCTCCTGTGTCAGGTTCATTGTCTGACCATCCGGTCTGCTTGTTCGCTCCGTCGGTCTGCTGCAACTGGGCAAAGACTGCGCCTACAGTCCTTCTGCCGGCTTCCTTCATGGATGCACATTCGGAAGACAGAACGCTGATGATCATCTGCAGTTTGTTCTCACCATCTTGCCAGATCGAGTATAGATCCTCTACAGTCAGACAGGCTCCCTTCTCCAACCTGTGATCACAAATCATTTTCACAAGCAAATGATAAATGTTCGGAAGACATGGGGATTAACCTAGTCATGCAATGGCAAAGAAAGAGGACGTTTTCATATGATTTAACTCATACTTCTCAATAGGTTGCAATGCCGGATTTGTACTGCCACTAAAACTCAAGAGTCAGTGAAAACTTAACATTATCTTACCTTGCAGAACGGACTTCGAAGTCACTGCAGACGTGCCTGACCTCTTCCAATAATTGTGTGCCAATCTTTTCTGGAGGGCCTCTTTGCTCCAGCCACGAAACAGTATCTCTAAGAAATTGAACGATGGTGGTTGCATCTTTCTGCAAAGATTATCTTTTAATACAACTCAGCAATGGCGAAGCAGGACAAACAGGAAGATAACCAAACAGCATTAGAATGTACGAAACTCACATGGCCCTGCTTGGCTTGAAAAGCCGCAAACTTTATCCAGAAGGAAGTACTCTGATCAATTAAATCTATTTCACTTGTACTCTCCATCTTATTATCTACAACAGACTTGGGAATGTTTCCAGTAACGTTGCAGAGATTGTTACGATCAGATGTTTCTGGCAGTGCAGTCTCTTGCTTTACAGGACTTGGCTCTTCAGGACAAAGAAGAGCCATTACCTTCGGAACATCACGCAAATCCGCTGTGCTAATCATATAAGCTTTTAAGTTTAGGTTTCGACAGATTGCTGGGCCTTTGGGACCCATAACTACCATATGATCTCCGATTGCAGCGAGTGCATCAGCAAGCACTCTTATGAAGTTGCCCGGCGTGCGATGCCTCATTTGCAAAGTTGGTACAATCTTCTGAGAGAACTCGGAAGGTAGATCCTTAAAGACCATATGCTTCAGAAGAGTACTTGTAACCTCATAGCAACTCCCCAGATCATGAGTTAGCATCAGTGGATAAAGTGTGACCACTAGTCTCAGGAGGACTGCAGTGGGTGAACTACTAGGAGTTGAAGTCCTCCGTGCCCACTCCCAGAGCATATCCTTGTCTGTCAAGATATCCATAATTGTCTTGAATATGAAACGCCCAGATAAGTATGCCATATGATCAAGATCGAAAACTGGGCTCGGATTAGATACCAGGCAGGTGTCAAGGAAAAGCTTGCTGGTACGGCACTCTAGCATATTGACCAACACAGATTTCGCGCAGTATACACGACCTTTCTGTAGAAGGTATGAAGAAGACAAAAAACCAAGGAACTCCATAAGACCTACATAGCACATTGGGGATATGTAGTCCAGTTCATCTCTCCACCTCACACCGTAGAAGGTAAAGTCCAGAGCAACCTTTAAGTTCAGGATCAAGGAGGGTCCATCAAGACCATTGTCAAGAAATCTCTTTAAAGATTGAAAAAAATCTGCCCACTCAGAACTATTTTCCAGGTACTGCAGTAGCCTTGAAAGTAATGCCTCATCCAATCGCCCATCATGCAGCAGCAGCATGGTTGTTCTCCCAAGATGCCCATGAGTCAAATTTTTATTTTTTGGCCGAAGATTCGCACAAAGGGAATCAGCAATCAGACCATATGCAGCTGGTGAGTCAAGTATTGTAGGCAAGATGCTCCTCGTTGTCCCATCACTCCAGACAAGAAAAACTAACTCAAAGAAGCGACCCACACAGAGAACAAAGAAGCTTCTTAACTTCATGGTACTTTTCTGCAGGCTGAACTCTGGTTCTTCCAAAAACTTAGCTATCTCATTTATAATAAGGATAGTTCTCACCAGGGAGTATGAAGATGACGGCTTTGGAGGAATTTGAACAATGGACCCCAACTTCTTAAGCACATTCAGACCAACAGAAGACAGCTCATTCATCAAGAAAGACTGAGCACATGAATGGAACTGAAGGACATCCAGCCAACATCTGTTGCCATCTTGCTGCAAAGGATTTCTGCCTGCACTATAGAGCCAACTTGAGTTCATGTCAAGCACAACATATCGGTCACCTTCACCATCTTTCCTCAACCCAAAGTACTTAGCACAAAAATCTTCATACATAACTTCATCATCATTTAATTCAGGACCATCAGTGTGTCGAAGATGAGATAGTACGTTGACTATGATCGACTTCCAGTTATTCCAGGCATATGCTAGAGTATGTGGTGATATCTGGTTACGAGCCACCATATCATTACAGCTACATACATCTTCAGAGCCTGGCCCTAATTCCAAATTGTATTCAGAGACTCGAGACTGAAGATGAACATCGAGGATCAAACGGGAAGCAACAAATTTAACAAACAAGTTTCCACAGTTTCCGCCGTCAAATAATGTACAACTTAATCTGGAAAGAGACTTGCGCTCATCTGACAGTGCATCAGCTTCCAGGCTAGCAAAGGAGTAGAAGCACTCAGAGACATTCATCGCCATTTCTTTGGCTTTTGCAAGCAACCGTTCCTTCTCTGCATATTTTTTGAGAGGCCAGCCTCTACTATTTGAAGACCACAGGGAATCTACAACAATATGGAGGAGGAGAAGCCGTGTTGCATCCTCAAATGAACCTGCCTTCTCGAGCATTTCTACCTCCAGTAAGACATTTCCTTTATGCTTTGCTATTCCTGCAGCTTCAAGGAAATTACCCTTTTCCATCTCTAAACTTAACAGTTCATCAACAAGATTCCTAGAGTTCAAGAATACTCGTACATGATCCATAGAATTGAAAGCCTTAACGAAAGGCATCATATGCTTTATGTCACCGCGCTCAAAATAATGCTGAGCACAATTTTCAAGGTAAGTCTTTCTAATTGCAGAAACCTCCAACTTGGAATTCTCAAGCAAATGTTCCTCCTCCAACTGTTGCAGGAACTGCAAGCCAAGATTGAATAATTGCTTTCCTTTCGAGCACATCGACAAACACTTGGAGTAACGTTCAGCTCTGAAGTACACTTCAGCTGCCTCGGGCCAGCACTCAGCCCAGGCAAAACAGTCACCCGCATCCTCAAGCCTGGAAGCACCACATTTCTGCATATAGATCATACCTATGACAATGCACGTAAAACAATGTTTAGTCAGATGAAGCTGTGTGGAGTTTCCGTATATGGTCTTCATAGATGTTTAAAAATTTGAAGGTGTTTACGATACGGTAACTCTTTAGGAACAAGTCGTTTGTAAATCGTTGTAGAATTGATAAATCCAGAAGTATGGACAGTGTGCAGACCTGCTCTTTTGAAGTCCCGTAATTTGATATAGCAGGTAGCAGCTTTCTCATGCATGCCTATAGACTCATAGATTTCTGATGCTGTTTGCAATGAAGCATTTCCCTTCTCTATATTTGTGTCCTTTGCACGGTCAGCAGTTGCTACAAGTCCGGCAGCTCTTGCCCACTTCTCTCTGTATGCATCACCAGCTTTTTCAAAGCACATCGTAGCCATTTCGAATTGCCCCTCGTTGAACAACTACAAGAAAAAAGAACATTTCTGAAATGGAATAACAACTGTGGAGACAATTACAGTAAAATTGTAACTAGGTACGCATCCATCTAAAAAGAATTTTTGTGCACAGATTGTTAGACAAAAAAGGCACATAAATTTCAGTAAACTAGAAGGTTCAAAAACATAACTGACTCTCTACAGGAGACAATTAAAGATAGCTAACCTTGGTTCCCCGTAGCCTCCAATCATCAGTACTACTTCCTGTTCGCATTGCTTCAATGAGAGAAGAATCAAGTAATCTAACCTCTACAAGACACAACTTCTTCCAGTAGTCAAACATTGGTCGACAGTAATCATCAGTATTTTCACAAATCCACAGCCTTTGCCTAGTGCGTGTGATTGCAACATAGAGTTGCTTCAGCTCTGAGCAGAGAAGATGATGCTTGCTTCTATCGAAATCCGGATGAGATATCTCCTCAGATTGTGCTATAACATTTTTATCTTTCATGTAGCCATATAGAACTCTCCATTTGTTTCTTAAAGGTGATGAGCCAAAAAAGTTGTACAACAGCACATCCTATACAATGTCTTTAAAGTAAGTAAGAATACTCAAATCCTAAAACATGGCATTTTAGTTTATATAGTAAATTGCAGAATGAACATAGGTGGACTGAATTTACATGCTCTTACCTGGAACTCGAGGCCCTTGCATTCAACAATGGTCAAAATAAGAGCCTGTTTACCAACAAGATCAACAATTTGTTTTTTGGTAGCATCATCACGAACTAATATGACTTGCTCAGCACCAAACCCATGCATGTTACCATGCTTACTTTTGATTGCTCCAAAGATAGTCATGATTGCATTTTCATCGTTACCAGATTCCAGCAGCACGGGAGCTTCACCATATACAAGTCCAGTCTCTGGATTGAGTTTGTCAACACTTGACGGGAAAAAGAAGTACAAAAGGCTCATGATACTTTCTGCCATATGAAGGATGCCACAATGTGTGCGGAAATTTTGAGTAAGTTGGAACATATCAGAAAGTTGGACTTGTTTTCCATGTCCTTGATTAGACGCTTCAGTTTCGGAGAGAAATGCAGTATAGAAAAGTGAACGGATATCTTCAAACCTGAAGTCAATACCCCTTGCTATAGTCTGTGCAGTGTCACCAGCAAAAAGGAAGCCTTCCTTGAAGTTCCTGCAGACATACTTAAGAAGTGCTAGTTGTGTCATAGTTAGATCCTGCACCTCATCTATATAAACAAAATCCACCAGATCTCCATTGTAGCCCTCGGATACAAGACTGATGTGAAGACTATTGACAAAATCTGACAAATCAAACTCTCCGGCAGCTGATTTCATACTCTCGTAAGCAATGAAAATACTGTAAATCATATCTCTCTTCTCACTATTCAGCGATGAAAATCTTTTAGCTGAGAGCATCACATAATCTTGTCTTCCAAGCTTGCTGGTATAAGGCCTGCTTGCTTGATATCTACCCTTTATATGAGAAATTATTTCGGTAAAGACAATGGATGCATCAATATTCTTGGTCAGGTCTGCATTAAAACGAGGCCAGTAGAAAGCAGCAAATTTCTCATAGGTGACTTCCTTCGATTCAATAAATATTTGCAGTGCACGTGATTTTGAATGCCCTCTTTCAGTGCTAGAGTTAAGTTCACCAGAAAACCCATCAAAAAAGGATGTCCGACAAGTTCCATCAAGCATCATCAAGAACTTTCGATATGTTATAGTTAGAGGATAGTGCTCATGAGGTAGATCGCTAAAATTGTCAGGTATTTCTGTAAACTCTTCCTGGTCATCAATGATGTCGTGCATGTGAAGAATGCTAGGCTGACCAGAGACATCACCAGAGCCAAACCTACAAAGGGTTGAAATAAGTTATCACTAATATGATGAACATGGTTGATATAATTCATTAAAGAAACTTGCTCGGTTAGCTAGTCACGTGACAGCAAGCCCAGCGCACCCACGTTCAAGGACTTGCCCACGAAGTGTATGGTTGTGGTTTCCTTCAATACAAGGCCACGAGGGCTAGTCTTTATTAGGATAATGTTAGTTACAATTATTAAAATATATTACAGAGAAAGTATACTTCATATGGATAAAACCGTTAAAACTTGGAAACGGCATGCCATAGGAAAAATCTGATATGTTTTAAGTTAAAAATAAAATAGCCTCGCACAGAAAAAATAAGTTCAGATACAGTAGAATGGAGTGCATACAGTAGGAAGAAATCTTGAACCAACTTGTGTACATATTTCTGTCCATTCTAAGTACATGTAAAAATACCAATTTCGAAAATGCTAAACATGTGTAAACTACTAAACTAAACACGGCTCTAGTTCAAGAGACTTACCTTTTAAGTCCGGAAATGTGATTCTTTATGGCTGAACACAACTTTGGGCTTACAGTGATAAATACTTGTTTCACAAAACTTTCTTCATGATTCAGTGGCATAATACTTTTGTCGTCCAACCCAGACAAATCATCTTCATCCAAATTTAGACCTTGGGAGGCAAGTAATGACTGTTGCTCTTTTTGTATCAGTTTCATTGTCAATACAGTGGTTTTTCCGGTGCCTGACCTCCCAAGTATAAAGCTAGTGTGCGGGAACTGGATTATCTCCTTCTCTTCATCAGTCAGTTCAAAGGGGATATCGATTTCAGAACCATCAGAAGCTGTCAGCAAATGCTGAGCCACTCCAGAAGATAATGAGTAGAATTTCATCAGCAAGAAGCTTTCGCTAACTTTTGAATTTTCCATAGCATATGATGTATCCACGAGATCATGCTCTTCCTGAGCATCAACTTTGCAATCCTTCTTATAGCGAATAATTTCATGATCAATATCCCAAACCATAGGGACCTCCAGTTTCCTGTTATCCACCAAAGAAAGGAGGCAAAAAATAAAAAGAATGTCTACAAGCAGCTCACTGGTAAGCATGAGTATTTACAAACGCTTTATTTTCATGCATCAATGGAGAAATAATCCAAGGAACCTGAGAATAACCAGTAGCAATGAACAACACATACCCGAGTGTCTGCACTCTTTTGCAGTGATCCAGATAATCATCTGTGTACATGGAAAAAAGGTACTCGAGACGACGTACGGTTCTTTCAACATGTTGTTGTGAGAGTAGGTCCCAAATTCTTATCATCTGGAAATACTTTCTTTCACTTTTCTCCACGTCAGTACTCCAAATAAGATGAAGGTCCCTCATCTTGTATACTTTTGCAAGATTGGAAACACCGGGTATATCTAAGTTCCTAACTGTTGTTCTCCAACCACCACCAAGTTTGATAAGCTTTTGGAGTATTTCCCTCCTGAGCTGCGATGATTTTAGTTTGGTGAAGGACTTTCTAAACTCATCACTAACAATGACCTGTTGAATTTACCAATACACAAAATAGAGCCTGAGAAAGAATGAATTCAAAAGAATGACAAGAACAAATATGTTTTAATAAAACATTAGGAGATTCAAGATGGCTTGTAAGCTATAGAAAAAGGCATATATTGACATAGCATGGTGCAAAGTAGCACATGTCCCTGTAATTGTAATTACAAACTTCAGTTACAAACAGCATAAAGAGACAAGCGAACCACAATGATGATTCCAAAATGTAAAGACACATCACTTGATGACCACGAAAAAAATCACATGCTATAAAGTAATTGTATATTCAATAATAATCGAGTACTCCCCACTACAGGAAACAAGCTGTTCGCCCTGTGTCTGGCAATTTGCCGTGAGCATTTAGTCGAGGCCTACGCATTTAGTCGAGGCCTACGGTGAAGACTTAATCTTCCGTAGGCGATAAAAAATACTCACAGCAAATCCAAAAAAAAAACTCACGGTAAAATAATGCTCACAGTAAATCCACACAATAACTCACGGCAAAATATGGCCGTAGGCAAATTGGTGTACATGTGCCCCAACTGTCCGTTCTTCATGGAGAGAAAACGGCCTCCGTGTGATTTCCCGAGAGCCTTATCTGACACTCGGCAAATGAAATCTGGGACAATCCATGTGAACTGATCTCTAGCCAATCAGATCGCTCGAACAGGCCTCACGCGGATCACCCACTGAAACGAATCTGAACCTTCTAAAGCACAAAAATCTAAGGGCCTCGTTGCATCTCTCCGGGCCTCATCTTCTCGCTCGTGTCAGAGCTGCCCTCGCCGCTCTCTTCTTGCTCGCGTCCAGCAGAAATCGATTCCCCAACCTCGCTCCATCGCTCCGCCCTCGCTTCCTGCCGGTTCTCCCCAACCTCGCCGCTATCTGGATGTGCTACCGTACCCCTGACGATTCCCGGACCGCCACGAAACCCTAGGTGGTCGCCAGCTGAGGGCCCCGATGAGTCTCATCACACATGTGCGTGCATGTAGTTTGCACTCCAGTAAACAAAATGCACATAACCGAACCAACTTTACAAAAAATCTGGATCAATCGTCCAAACAAGTGTGTTTTGAATAGAAGGTCAGCAAAAATGGCACAAAGCTACACAGCCACCCAAGGTGGAACGAACCCAACCAACAGAGGAAAACACTGCAAAACTAAAATGCTAGCAAAAAGAAAAGGAGGAAAAGAAAGGCACAATTAGAGGGAGCACTTGAAACTTGAAAGTATGGTCAAGGTCAAACAGATTAAACATCACTATGTTACTTACCTTCCATCTGGTATTGCTGAAAACAGCTGAATCAGCATTAAGAAGATCGTCAAGTTGATCAAGCTCTTGCTTTACTTGCAAAACCAACTTACATATGGTCGTGTCATTGGTGGCATTGAAAACACATTTACGTCTCCGAGCATCAGCAACAAGATCTGTCCAGACAGTCCCACTTTTGTACAGAGTATCAGCATTCCCAACAATCCAAAGGCAGTGCCTGCATCAAACGTAGCATACATATTTGAACAGTAACAAAGCAACGGCCTGCGGAAAAGAAAAAAAACAATGCTCACTTTGCTCTGGTAAGAGCAACATTTGTTCTTTGGTTATCAGCAAGAAATCCAACAACTCCTCTGCCATTGGATCTAACCGTTGATAGTATTATTATATCATCCTCTTCTCCTTGGAAACCATCAATGCTCTTGACGCGCACATGAAAGCCATCACATGTGTCGTATTTTTTGCCAAGTCTACCTTTAATTGCATCAACTTGAGAACTATATGGAGAGACCACACCGACGCTGAGCCTTTGGCCTGTACTTTTCCGACCTGCAGAATAAACTAAACTGGTAATTTACTGATCTTTTGGGGTCAATTTTGCACATGGTTTGCAGAAGAGAAAAAAACTAGTAAACTAAAGTTGATTATGTATCAACTTGCATTTGACATAGCATTACTTTTCTATTCTGAAGAAATTTGTTTACTATAAAAGGGTTCCATGTAGAGCAAAATGTGTCATCTTTCATGCGTATACTTAAATGTTCTCAGATTTCAAAAAATAAGTAATATTATCTATTAAACAAGATGTAGATGACAAAGGACCAGCTGGCAGACATACGTAGGGAATTGGATTTTCATAAACCCAGATTGATGGAGGTAACACATCACAAGATACAGAAGTAAGAAGCTGGACTGTTGAACATAAACTATTGCAGCGAACACCTTTCTATCAGTGAAGGTTATGCAACATGTAAAACAAGAAAGACCCTATAAGCTTCTAAAGATGCCATGTTATATCAGCCAAGCAGCTTCATATAGCCTTTCTACCAGTGAAGGTTATACAACATGTAAAACAAGGAAGACCCTATAAGCTTCTAAAGATGCCATGTTATATCAGCCAAGTAGCTTCATATAAAAACAGATTAATAACTACCAAGGATATCGAGGCAGGATATTGAAGGTTGCAAGAAAGGATAGGGTTCAGCTTAGACATACATCTAAAGATGGTTTGGATCAGATGAACAACAACAGCAACTTCAACCATGTTTCTTCGACTGTTTCCTGCGCCCTCTTTGTCCTCCCTTCCATCCGTGACATTTATAAAAGTGTAGCTGCCAAATGGGAGGCATGTGTAATCCTTATTATAGCTAGGAGACAGCACATTTGAGCCATCTAAAATCTTCCTCTCATAAAACTGAGCATTCGGAAACAAGCTGATACTAGGATTCATGCGATACTGTATATTCAGCAAATGTTTTTCAAATTTCAGCATAACCAATCTTCCAAAAAGACTTGTACCAAATCCAGCTTCTTTGCATACCTAAAGATAAAAAAAAAGTAAGAACTAAGATTATCATGAATAGACCAATAACAATGGAACATAAAAAAAGATAAAGCCTTTAGAATTTTCATGCAAAATTTGATGTGCCATTTCAGTAACAGAAGTCCGTCTCCACTAATATAAAAAAAACAGCAGTTTGGTAGATCCAACACCTCTCAACCATCATATCCCGTCAACCCAACAATGCATGAATGCAGATTGCTCAAATGTTGAGCACTCAACACGTTTAGTTCCCCTGTGCCTGTAAAACAAATACTCCCCCGTGCTGAACGTGCTTCCTGCCCTTATATGATTCTTATTCTTGTAACGAACTGATATATGCTTCCGTTTTTGTATTTACTTATTTTTTAACCATTTGAACTGTTGTATAGGTCGTGCTTTCCATCGACCTTTAAGAAAATTGTCATGTGATGACATTTCCTAGTTTAGATAATTTTGATGTTTGCTACGGAGTACTTTTATTGTTTTCTTCATAGACTTTGCAACTTTGGAAAAATATATACGTTGTACGGTAAAATTGTATTTTTTAAAGAATGTGTTAGCCAAGACATCCATATGGAATTGCATTGATACCATACTGAATTGCCTGCATCAGGCAGTTCACCCAAAAGTATGAACTGATGGAGATGGGTGGACCATATACTTCAATAGTGTGTTGCATATGCATAGTTACTAGTTTTGTTGACAATGCACCAATGACTGACAATTTGTTAGCCTTTTGCTATCAGAAGTTGATGTCATAGAATGACAAATACACCAGTTTGCACCTATAACTATGGAATGGCAGTATGACACCATACAATACAAAAAGGGTAAGGTGAAACTTACTTGACTTTTAACCATTGCACTCAGCTGACAGTCATCTCCTACCAAAACAACATGCTTCAACCAATGCAAACGTAGTGGGATTACCAACTCACACTCCCGCACTTGAGCAGCCTCGTCAACAATTAAGACGTCGAGGGGTGCAATCTCCATGTGATGCAACCGATAAGAGCTAGAGGTAGTACAGAAAAGAAGTGTAGCGTTACGTATGCAATACTGCTGGACCCAGTTTTTGTCTACTCCAGTGGGTAAATTGAATGAGTGTTGCAGATCTTTAAGCAATTTAATGCATGCAGACCTTGCTCCATCCAGTTCCTTCTCAATGGAAGACTGTGGACAAACAGAGTTTTCAGTTGACAGACAACCAAGGCCCCTTTTCAAGCCCTCATCTGTCAAGTCTACGTTGCACAAAAGGGTGCCAAATTTTCCCAGCATATTAAGCAATGTAGATATATTTATGACACTATCATGAGAAAAGCGCCGTCGAGGAAGGTGAACCCACAAATTCACTATGCATCTCTTAAGAGCTTCTGCTGTCACATCAAATTGCTTCTTTACGAAGTCCAGAAAGCACACAGGATCACTTTTTTCATCATCCGCAAGAAGCATATCGTACCGTGAAGTGCAGTCGTCAAAAAAGGATATCATTGAAGCTATTCTGTAATTCCATCCAGACAACGATGAAAAGCACTCAACAAGTTCATCCACACGAAAATCCAAGAAAACCTCCTGAAGATCCTCAGTGATGTCCATGTTATACTTGTTCCCAAACAGCAAGACATCTCCAAGAGAAGAGGGTAGACCAGTTTCGTCAGTATGCTCGCTGAAACCCTTCAAGTTTTGAAGGAAACGAGTGCAAACTCCAACGACAGCAACATTAGTGGGAGCACAAGTAAGAGTTCTGCATTTCATACACGCCAAAGCCCAAAGCAAAGCGCTAACAGTCTTGGTTTTCCCAGTACCGGGTGGACCCCATATAAGCTTCATGAGTTTCATATGCCTGCATCGTACAGCTGAGATGACAGACTCAATAGCATCCACTTGAGATTGATTGAGTTCAATCGATAGTAATTGCTCTGTCAAAGAAGGAAGGTCCTGTCTAACACAGATGCCACATACATCTTCACCCTGTAACAGACCCAACAAAGAGGAGCTCAAAAAAGTTAGAGAGCAATTTATAGTGGTAATGAAAAGAGCAATTTAAACTAAAATGCAACTATCAAGGTTATATTACCAAATTTGTGGGGGCTAAAAGCGACTTGATTACTGTGAAATTGTTTCCTATCTCTGTGTCAAAGGAAAGTGCTTTCCATATCCTTATGTTTGTCATGATGTTATTGAGAAATATTGCATGTCTGAGTTTACTTAGGTCTTCTTCCAAACCAATATCCTTTGTAACTTTAACTCTGAAACCCTTCTGGTATTCATCATCCAGAGAAACCTCGGTAACCATTGCCAGGCAATATGTCACACCATAGCGGTTGAAGCCCTCCACAGCTTCAGGTTTCGAGCTGGACAAAATAAATATATCGCCATTCCTCGCGGTATACGCTTCAGCAGAAAAACCAGCCCCATTGTCCCAAAAGTCCACATCCATGAAGTACAATCCTGTCTTTCCTGCTACCTCCATAGAAAGTATTTTCGACGAGGGCGCTTCATTGATGAGTTCAAGGCATGAGCATAGATCTGACCTTGTTTCTTCAATCAGGGGCGCACGGTATGATTGGAGATAGTGATCAATTGACTTGAAATTGCAGGGAATAGTCTCAACCTACACACAAAAAATAGGTTATAAATGGAAATATGATTATAAGTAGGAAAAGATTCTTTGATGATTGCTTGAGCACACAAATGACATGTAATTAATTCTGGCACCTAAAGAAAGCTAATGCAACGCAGCACAGCCACATGGTCAGTTTTGTATACTGCAATATCAAGCAAGGATAAGTACAGGGCATAAAAGCTGCCCATATCAGCAAGGATCACATACACAGCTTGTCATAAAAATTTATAATCTGTGTCACTACTCACTAGTATATACAACATGACAACATATACCTGTCTCGTTCGTAAACCTGTGTTGCCGCATGTATTACCGTGTTTTCTACAGGGGTTTTTTCCAGAACGAGACAGACATGATTATGCCACGACCACCGTAACACTTCACAAACGGTGGTGCATCGTGGGCATAGCAAAAAAATATCGGTGCGTCGTTGTTTAGAACAGCAGTGGACCGACACCTCCATGGGTAATATGAAAACCGTACACAGCATCTACGAATCAGTCACAAACACCACGAATGGACAAGCAGCAGCAACATGTAATTCCTGGAATACCATGTGTCACCAGGTGTGCAACGATTACGTGGATCAGATTGTACACCCATATGCCAACTGCACTTCACAGGCACGTGCATCCAAATGACCAACTTCGACTACGCATCAGCAGGCAGTGCACTACAAGCGACTAATCAATCAATCACCAAATATAACCACGAGTAGAACTGTAGAAACCTATGTGCACGTACGCATGCGTACACTTCGCCGGTTCGTAGTGTCCGCACGCACGCCCGAACAGATTCTAATCTAACAGAAAAAAAAGGCAACCGCGCGGCTCGCCGCAGAAACCACCATTCCGGAACTAGCGGCACCGGCCGAGGTATGGAGCACGCACCTTGCCCCTGTAGAGGTCGTCGTCGGTGATCTGCTGGATCGACCAGGAGAGCACCACGTCGCCCAAATCCATCTCCTCCGCCATGTCGCCGCCGGGGCTATCGCCTCCTCGTCTCGCGCCCTAGTTAGCCGCCGGCGGCTCACGCGCGAACACACGAGCAGGCAGGCGGCATTCGCGAGGAGAGGGCGGAAGGAAGGGGGTGAAGAGGAGGAGTCAAGGCGGCGGCTGCTGCGCGTGTGCTGGGCGGAGAGGGAGCAAAGAGGCGAGAGTGATCAATGTGGATGGGGATTACTGCTGCCGCGCGCTGCGCAGAAATCTTTTGCTTCTGCGGGCGGAGGTGCTAGAGCCGTAGAGCGGTAGAGTCTACTCTAGAGGAGCTTTCGGGGTTTGGGAGTCGAGCCCTTTTTACGGGGAAGGTAAACAGACCTGCACATTGATCACGGGGCGACGGGGCGTGGGGGAAGTGGTTCCGGTTCTCTACAGATTCGACGGGTCGTTCTGTTTTCGTGTCACTGCGGCCAGGGAGGGATGTACCAAGTTTCTCTTTGACCCGAGTATAAATGCAGGGATGTGTTTCGTTGCCCACAGCTATATTTTTCATTTTGGCAACATGGTTTAAGTGTTGTGAGAGCATCGCCGCTTTACCTTGGCACGAGCACGACGACAGCGACAAATAATAATGTTGAATAGTGCTGTTGGGTGGCATGTGCCCGGGAGGAAAGGAGAGTGGGGATCGAGCTGAGTGGGAGAGCTTTTCCACTTTGGAGACTTATCACTGAGACTGAGCTGAGAGCAAGGTTAATAATAGAGTCGGCTGCTGGCTATATATCATTGCTACGTCATTTATAGTTAGTTTATAGCTAGAACATATAATAGTTGGCTATATGCATGTATTACTTCATCAATACATGTCCCATTTTACACTCTTACAAGACGTCTAGAAGCACGTGCTGCAGCTGGCTCTTGCATGAGAGCCCATTTCCATTCTCTTTTATATTCTCTCTCTTCCATGTAAGCACAAATATATTATTTTAACCCTTACAACCTGCTGACTGGACCTTATTATACTTGCTCAGAGCGTTGCCAGCATGTGATCTCTGGTGGTGTGAAATGGAAGCCGTCGGACGAATCTTGACCGTTCCTAAGATGCGGATCTTGTCTCGGGGCAGTGCGCGAGTGTGAGTGAGTGTGTGTGATTATGAACGTGCCAGCAGACAGGTAGACATGAACGCCGCTGGGAGGCGGGTTTACCAGGTTCCGTTGCGTCGGTAGGTGAGTGACCAACAGGCTATATATTTTGGTTTGCTCCCCACATCTTAAGAGAGGTACACTTCCCTGTTTTGTTTATCTTCCTTTTTCACCTTTTGTAAAACTACGAGATCTTTAATCTACGAGTAGAAGAAAAGCTACCTTGGTCTTTAAGCAACGTGCCGCGTTGGCTGCGATCTGTTTAGCTCTTCTGTGACGGCGTTCTGTCGACGTCATTAGCTGCTCCAAAGCTACCAGATACGATTATGCATGGCTTCTCTGTATTCCGGAACAGCTCTATTGGCGCCGTCCGGACGAATTAAAGCGTATTGAGGGCGCCTCTTCCCAGCCGTGCACCCCATATAATGGCAAAACAATATAAATAGTAGGTTGTGTGCATGCATTTATAAGAGATAATGAGGAGAGAGAAGAATTATGACTGCATGCACGACGTGGAGGGCGGCGAGAAAATAATGGAGACAGAAAAAAATTTGCATGTGGATGAAACATGTGGTTGTGGGCGCATGTAATTTCGTCCGGCACACCCAAACCACTCCCACCTCGTAGGGTGTGGCTTGGCGCTGCTGGACAAGTTATTGACGTCGTGCGGCCGAAATTGGGTTGTTGGAGGCGCGACTGGGCGCGGTTTTCTTGTCCGAAAAGCCTAAAAGAAACGTCCGGACGCTCTATTGGCGCCCTTACTCTGATATGTTGGTTGCTCATGAGGCTACCCACAGTGGGATAACATAGCTAGTAATATGCATGCCATATATGTACAAAATTCAACTATTTAATGAGAAGAAAGGGGTTGCGATAACATAGCTAGTTAGTGTAACATCACATATCCTAAGACAGTGTGAGTCCATGCTGCTGTATTAAAATAAGTTGGGTGGTGCCCCAAGCGAAGGCGGAATTGCAGCTAGTAGCAGTTTTCCCTCGTTTAACGAACCGAGCTTTATCGAACCAGTAGGACTTTGAAATCAACAACGAGGTGAATGTTAAATACATAAAGCACAAGAGAGAGACTACCAACTAGCTACTGCCATGGACCCGTAGTCCAAAGTGAGACTACTCACAACTCATCCCGGAGGAAGGCATGACGATGAAGAGCACTCCGGTATCGATCTCCCCTCCGGCAGAGTGCCGGGATCAGCTTCAGATTGGACCGCGAACTAGGGTTTTCGGTGATGGCGCGTCGGGTCGAGTTTC
Organism: Puccinellia tenuiflora; assembly: GCA_012064385.1. Classification (NCBI taxonomy): domain Eukaryota; kingdom Viridiplantae; phylum Streptophyta; class Magnoliopsida; order Poales; family Poaceae; genus Puccinellia; species Puccinellia tenuiflora. The sequence goes on along the minus strand of QRDG01000238.1, from coordinate 499,749 downwards.
TGGAAAATAATGGCTGCCTCGACGTTTTTAGGTCAAATAGCAATTTATAGGCGTCGGAGGGGGCCGAGGAGGTGCCCCACGGACAGGGGTGGGCCCCACCCGCGGGTGACCCCCAGGCCGCAGCAGGTGGCCGCCCCTGGCCTGTGGGTGGCCCCCAGGGCTGCCCTTTGGTGTCCAGGTGCCATCCGTCGAGTAAAAATTCCTCGTAAATTTTCGTCTAATTCCGAGAATATTTCCAGAAGTAAATTTGTGAAACAAAAAGATAGCAAAAACAGGGAACTGGCACTGGGCATCTTGTCAATAGGTTAGTCCGACAAAATGCATAAAAATGATATAAATGACAGTAAAAACATATGACAATATCACAAAACTAACATTGACCACTCAAAAATTATAGATACGTTTGAGACGTATCAGTCCATAACATAATAAATATGACACTACACATATGTTACTACCCACTATGGAGGTAATAACATGGACTAGTAAGATAAACATGTTAATTAATAGTCTATGTTACTCCCCATTGTGAGCAGCCTAATGGTCTTGCCAGCATCAGAGCATAATTGTATCCAACACTCGATCAAGAATGTCAACACAGATAAAGTGCATCAAAACAACTAAAATAGTAGTGCATAATCTAGATAGTTCATTACTGCCACGAGCATAACAGCTACTTGTGATGCACGCGAATTCATCATCCGAGGGGATAGTATATACCACATCAAAAATATACGAAGCTGGAATGGACGGCTTGTGCCCAGCTGGTGGTAGAAGCCTCAACGAATGGTGGGACGAGACGGTGCCAAGCATCCCAAAAGGCGTAAGACGTGAGGCAAGCCAAATGATCATCTACTCGGTCTTGGGAATATGGAAGGAGAGGAATAGGTGCGTCTTTCAAAACGTGGCGCTTTAGCCCAAGGGTAGGCCTAGTATTTTGTCAATGGATATTCAAGATAAATAAAAAGTACCAACAAAAGTAGGAGAAATAGTGAAACAATGAATTCATCATCCGAGGGGATAGTATATACCACATCGCAAAATATATGAATCTCGAACAGACAGCTTGTGCCCCCAACCGATGGTAGAAGCCTCAACGAATGGTGGGGCGAGACGGTGCCAAAGATCCCAAAAGACATAAGACGCGAGGCAAGCGAAATGGTCATCTACTCGGTCTTGGGAATATGGAAGGAGAAGAATAGGTGTGTCTTTCAAAACGTGGCTTTAGCAGTTTAGGCGGACGAGGTCATGACATTGCTAAAAGAGAAGATTGTGCAGCGGGCATACACACACAGAACCCAGGAGACGACTAGTTCTTTCCTTTTCTCTAGAGCTCGTTGAACTCATTTTTTCTCCGTTTACTTCAATGTACACAAACTATTTTCTGTCTATCTAATCGATGGCAAAACGACTGCCTTTTTCTCAACAAGAAAAAACCTGACATAAACTTTTATCAAGTTTAATATTTAATTGAGATAAACACGTTACACATCAACAAATAGCTCGCTCCTCATAGGAGTAAGAGCATCTCCAACTGGACTGGGCTAACTTGGCCCCCTATATGTTCCAGACACTCCCGTACGTGCTCGTAGACATGGGCCGGACAACCTCGAAATCTCCTCTCCCGCGGCAACAACCACATATGTGAACCTTCATATACATGCAACCACATGCACATGGATCAAAATTCATCACCAATTTAAATAGTTCAAAATAAATTCAAAATAAATCTCAATTCAACACAAACTAAAATAAAGTTTAACATTTCATACATAAACGACACAAGATTGGATCAATTGCCGGCAAAGTCGCGCTCACTTGAACTTCTTCTTTACGTGCATGATCCACTTTGCGCTCTCATCACCCAAGAGGCTAGCGTATTGGAACATGATTCTCGAATCTTCTATGAATCTTGCAAGGTTAACTTTCTCTCTCTCAAGCAAGAATGAATCATTTCTCTTTATCGTTTCCAACTCCAACCTTGCCCTCTCCAACTCCATCTTCTCTCGGAACCTCTCACGGTCAAACTCCATTCTCTCCCTTTACACATTCAAGAATTATTTGTACCTCTCTTCCTTGTTAATTGCGAGTGCTATGGATAGCATGCGGATCCACATAGTTCTTATGCTTATGATAATATTTGTCAATCTTTTTCCCAGTATTTTGATCGGTTCCACATATAGGATTCATGCTTGTAGCCAACCAAGCTTTGTATAACAATACATCTTCATGGGTTAAGTAAGACGTACCACTTGTCTTTGTCCCCTTCTTTTTTTGAGTGTCGGATCATTGTTCAACATTAAGAAAAGTGGGTGCAATATCATCAATGTCATAATTTGGAGGTTCTTGGCCATTTTGATGAGATCCATCGTCAATGAGTCCTATCCATGTATGAACATAAAACTATGATCCTAAATTTATCCTAAAAAAATGCATATGGAGAATAAATATATCTTAGCCATGTCCGGACTTCCGTCGAATAGGTGGTGGGGTGCATTGAGGAGTGTCGGAAATGACCGACGATAGCTGCTAGTGTTAGAGCTGTGGAGAGTCGAACACCATGTCCGGGGATGAATTGTCCTCCTCCTCCTCCTACGTGTATCCATCAGGAATGTGCCACTACGACGGGTTATCCGTCATTTTCTTGGCGGTTGTCATGCGCTTGGGCATGGGGGTTCGGCGCGTCCGCTCCGGCACCCGGGCGGACAAGTTCGTCGTGGAGGCAGTGCCCGGGCAGTCCCATTTTTGCCCCACGTATGGGCCGGGTATGAGGGTTGACTATGGGGTCCGATTGCATGCGTGTTTTCTGTCCGGGCCGTGTACAGGTTGTCCGCCCAGACATATAGGGGGGCTTTGAGGGGTCTGATTGGAATGCGATCACGGGTCATCCAAAGATATCTGATAGACTCATACCTTGCGTTTTTTGTTCTCCTACAAAAGGGTTATCATTGAAAGAGTTATCGTACATAATCACTAAGGTCTACTCTTAGCCCGACTCTTATTATGAGTTTGACAAAGTCCGGAAAATTCTCTCTACTATTATGCCTCCATGGTATCATGCATCAACGTTCGAGATTACATGTCATCGTTTGTACATGCCCTACCTTATTCGAAAAAATAACAATAATACACATTGAAGATCATTCTTAAACTAAAACGAAAGGTGAAGTAGAACAGTAGAAGCCAACCATTTTGGAACTCAAATGAGCGACAAATCGTAGTGGGACTAAGCAACAACCAAAAGTTGTGACTGACTCATTTCCTTACGCCAAGTTGTTGTGTAGAATTACATCTAGCTTATGAAGTGAAGAGAACACTCGTAACTAAACCCACATGAGTAGAAGAAAACCTTAAACAAATAAAGGGAAAATGCACCCAAGACCGTAGGCCTAAATTTTTGCGCCGAAGCCGCAATAGAACTCATCACCGTCACTCCACGTAGGACTTGTCGATGATGGACAACTTCAGAAAATTTAGACATCACAAGTAGAGGACCAAAACTCGTTGAATCGGGAATAGTAGACCAACGCGTTACGACAGAGATTGGTAATCGCGCCAAAAAAATCGCAACGTACCAACCCAATCCAGGCCGACGACCTTGCTCGCAAAAGGCTCAAAGAAGGGGTATTGAAAGAGACGACGCACAAAGGCTCATCGACAACATGTGGTTGGATGGTTATACCCAGCCCACCAAAGTTCAAATCCTATGTTTGACATTTGTATGTCACATAAAGGCTCAAAACTCGATCTGCCGGCTCGGTCTCTCGAGGATTCTCATAGAGGTATGGTGTGCGTGCCCCCGCCCCTCCCTAACATGCAGAATTTTGTGTAAGATCCCCTGATTTTTTTGCTAAAATCCCCTAAATTTTTTGGATTTTAATACTCTTGACCCTCCCCAACAATTAGCAAGAGAGATAATTTTTTATCGGCCGTCCTCAAGAAAATCCCTCCTAAATGGAGTCACGCCAACACAAAATAATAAGAACTAGCCCATTGTCTATGAATATTGATGGGGACAAAACGCCATCAGGATGAGATTAGAACAGAAGAACTTAACAACACCATCATCTGAGCAACATCAAAGATACACCAAAACAAAACCAAAGAAATAATACACACAAGATCCGATGAAAAAAATAATCATTGAGAGCGTGCGTGAGTTACTGCAGCAACTAGCGCTGCTGCTCTGGTAGGGTAGTACTCGTCCATTTTCGTTGTGGCACTAAATGCAGAATTGCTGTGAGAGAAGGAAAAAAAAGGAGCGAGGAAACAAGCGGGAAGCAAGCAGGTGGTAGAGCGGGAAAGCAAAAGCGATGGAAAAGGGGGAACGGGACTCTGCCGCGACGTGTAAAGCCCACGACCTTTGGGCTTTCGACGTGGAAAGCAAAAGCGATGGAAAAGGGGGAACGGGACCCTTTCGGATCGCTCGAGAAGCCCAAAAGATCGATGGTCCATCACGACCCCCGGAGGGATCAATCATGCTTAATGTTGATGCAGCTTATGATGAGGAGAGCGGACAAGGAAGTTTGGGGTGCGTGGCTAGAGATTCATCTGGGAAGTTCATTGCTGCTAGCTGTAAGGTTATCAGTTTCTCCGCGGATGCTTTCATGGCAGAAGCATACGCTATCAGCCTCGCCCAACACCTGGGAGTGAACAGTTTTATCATTCAATCTGATAACTTGCAGGTCATTGAAACGATGCTTGATGGGGGTTTCTCGTCGACATCTTCATCAGCAATTTTCGACGACTGCCGAGTCTTATGTATGGGTCTCCGAAACTTCTCCTTTAAGCATTGTTACAGGGAGGCTAATGAGGTTGCACATGAACTAGCTAGGCATAGTTTCATAAACTCTGTGGATTGTTTTTGGGACGATGATCCTCCTAGCTTTTTATTTCTTAAACTGATAAACGATGTAACTATTGTTGAAGCCTAAGGTAGTAAGTTTCTTACGCACTCTTTTCCTTACCAGGGTACCGAAAGGGACTGGAAGGTTTTTAATGAGGCGGCTTGCTGACCTAATATAAGTGTTTATAATTTCAAAAAAAAAAAGATCGATGGTCCATCTCGCTTAAAGCCCTCGGTGCCCGTAAGGCTTCTTGTCCTTGCCTGTTCCCTTTAGAAAGGTCACCCCACCATCACGACGACCCACGTGGCGGCTGAAGCGAACGCGTCGGAGGCCCTCACTCGCGCGCGTCTCAGAAACCCAAGCCCCCCGGCCGCGTATGTACGAAGCCCCTGCGTATGGGGCGCGCCGCGCGGCGGCGTACGCTGCTCCCCGCGCAGGGGTAAGAGCAACTCCAGCCGTTGGCCCCCCCAGGCCGAATTGCCGGCGTTTTTTTGGGCATGCTGGGGGGCGCCGGCGGAAAAAAACGGCCTGGGGGCGGGCCGATTCCCAGCCGCGGCCCCCAGGCCGATCGATAGAAGTATTTACAGAAAAATGTGTTCGACGAACTTACGCGAAATTTGTTCAAACATAGACGATATTTGTTCAAACTTAACGATATTTGTTCGAACAAGATTACAAAAAACAAAAAAATTAAAAAAAACGGCGGCGCGGCATCTACATGCCGAAGTGGCGGTAGAACCGCGTGTAGTCCCCGCCGTCGGAGTCGTCGGAGTCGCCACCGGTCGGAGGAGGAGCAGGAGCACTGCACCCAGCGCCGTCGCCGCCGGTGCCGGGCTCGTCCTTCGGCGTCAGCAGGCGGGAGGAGCTCCCGCCGGTGCCGGTGCCGGTGCCGTCCTCGTCGCTGTCGTCCAGCACGACGTAAGCTGGCCCGGCGTCAGCAGGCGGGAGGAGCGCCCGACGACGGCGGCGGCGCTCGTAGCGCGCGAGGAGCTCCTTCTCCTCGGCCTCAATGCGCCGTTGGCGCTTCTCCTCCTCCCGCTCGTGCTCGCGGGCCGACCATTGCAGCGCGAAGTCCACCGGCGTCGGAGGCACGTCGTTGAGGCTGGCCGCCATGGCGGCCCGCACGGCCACCTCCTCGTCGTAGGCCTCCTCCTTCACGACGGCCTTCTTCTTGAAGGCCTTCTTCGAGCGGGCGGCGTCCGAAGAGGAGCGGGCGGCGTCGGAGGAGGAGGACGACGAGAAGGACATCCTCCGCGGCGAACATCCTTGGCGCGCCGCCGACGGGCCCTGAAGGCGCGGCTCGTTGTCGTCCTCGATGTAATCGAGGACGTACGCCAGCGAGCGGCCGGGCATGCCCCACCATTTTCTTCCGGCCCTCACTGTTGTTGCGCTTGGGCGCGTAGGCCGCCGGGCCGGGGTAGTCGTTGAGCTGGCGCTGGCGGTGGTCGGAGAAGAACGTGTTCCAGGTCACGTTGTTCTCCAGATCCCAGACGGGATCCGCCTGCTCCTCCTCCGTCAGCTGCTCGCGGGCGGCGTAGATCTCCGCCAGCCGCTCATCGCCGGTGGGGGTGGGGGGGACCGGGAACCCCATCTGGCTGAGCCGCCAGGCTCCGGGGAGTAGCCCGCCTCGTGCAGCAGGCGCGCCTCCCGGTCCTGGAGCCAGTTCCGGCCGAACCCGTTGGCCGCCGCGCTGCTTGCTGGATCCATTCCGGTGTGTGTGCGAGGGGTTTGGTTCGTGCTCGGCGAGGATGTGTTCGTGCTCGGCGGGGGTGTGCTCGCTGTGAGAGGAGGGGCAGTAAATAAATACCGGCGGGGAGAGGGCGGGGCAGTAACTGCAGCTCGCCTAACTCCGCCGTGTAACAGCCCTAGATTAGTACCCTAAATTATGGGCCAAATTTTCACTTTTTGTGTTGCATTGCATCATGGCATCCTTTTAAATTGCTTAAGTTGAATAAAGCAACAATTGTGAAACAACAAAAAGGGGAGCAAAACCCTTCCCAAATTTCCAACCCAAACACAATACTCATTTTGGTAAAACCGATTATTCTCGGGTCTCCAAATTATTAAGGAAACTCAAGGAATATATTTTACTTTCTAAATAGTTGCCCAAGGCTAATTGTATTAACAATCAACTAAATAAAATTTGAGAAATCAATTTGGTTCTTGTCAAATTCTGTTGTTGGAACCAAGTTAAGTTTTCCAAAAATTCAAACTAAAATTATGGGGTGATTCATTGTTATAATATGAGCCTCCATAAATATCTTCATAATTTATTGAAATGTTTAAATGTCCCAAAATGAATCTATTTTGGAAATTATCAAAAATGCCCTATTTAAACTCCAAGAACATTTGTGGTGCAAAACATTTTTATTTGCCTCACCAATTTTTGTGGAGCACCTCAGGGTGAATTGGAGCTTATATGAATTTTTGCATAATTTCTGAAATTGTTTAAATGGCTCTTTTAAATAGCTGAACCTGCTGTTTTAAAATCTGGGAAAAGAAAAGGGAAAATGGTTTAAAAACCTGCAACTGGGACCCTCCTGTCAGCTCCTCTCCCTCTCCTCTTCACTGTGGCGCCATGCCTCGGCCAGGCCCTCCCATGCCGCGCTGCCCCACGCTCGACCTGCTGCCCCTGCTGGGTGATGAGGACCCCCCCCCCCCCCCGACGCTGGCCTCTCACCCTCTTTCTCCGTTTCTCCACACCTGCTCCTCTCCCTGCCTCTCTCCCTTTCTCTCCCCGACATGGCTGTGACCCCGCCGAGCACGCCGGCGTCGTTTGAGTCGCCCCCGTCAGGATTGGGTCCATCCGTCGGCTGCGCCGCCTAGTCCTCGTCCTCCTCGCGCGAGAAATCGTCGCGGGAGGCCCAGAATCGACGGCGCCGACCGATTCCCCTCCGCACCCGACCGAGCCACCGTGGACCGCGCCGCCGCCACCGACCGTCTCCGGCCTCCCCACGCCCTGGCAGGATGTCCGGGAGCTCTGCCGCGCCGTCCCCTACCTCTTCGTCGAGCTAATCGAGCTGGGGCGCTTCCGTTGGTGAGAACTGAGCTCGTCCACCTCCGCCACTGTCCGACCGATGGTCGCCGCTCGTCGAGCACTCGCACGCCGCCGTCCGGCCCCTCCGTCCTTCTCCGACCCCGTCGATACGCTCCTGGTGAGGATCCCTTTCTCCGGGACATCTTCTCTCTCTTCCTCCCCCCTTTCCTCGCCGTGGCGCCGTCGCTAAACGCCGCGGTCGTCGCCGTTCGTCCGCCGGTCGTGGCGTTTGACCACCACACACGCGTGGTCGACCGGCCAGGCACCCGGCCTGGGCCGGCCGTGAGACCGGCTCCCTCGGGCCACACCCCGGCCTGGCTCCGGTTTGGGCCGGCTCTGAGGCCGGCCTCCTCTGGCACTGCATCGGCCTGCAATCCGGCCTGGGCCGACCTGTGGGCCGGCCCAACAGTAAAACCTGCAAATTGGAAAATGTTTTGGAATTTTAAATAATTTGTATCTATTTGAATAATGATTCAAATTGGACAAACCAAATGTCAAATTGTTTGGAAAAACATCACCTATCATTTGGCAACATTTCCTTAATCCTTTGAGCAACTTATTTTTGCCTTTATTTAAGAATTTCTAAAATGGGTTAAGTAATACCGAATTTGAGAAAATCATAACTTATTAAATAATTGTCCAAAAATTATGGATTTAAATATCAAAGTGATCAACTTGACAAATGCTACTCAACCATGCTGATATCATGTCATTATCACAAATATTTATTTGGTGTTATTCTTAATTTGATTAAATGAGTTAATTTCAATTATTTAATTAATTTGTCATTTATTCATCGGTGCTCCGAAAATTACAAATAAATTACCGAAATGATCGGAAGAACGAATCCTATCCATTCATGTCATGTTCATGCATATTTGAGCCACTCCTATAATAATTTGATAATTTATGAAGAATGTGGTCACTAAGATAAATATGGAGTGGTGTCCAAATAATTGCACTAACTATTTGGAACTCCATTTGATTTGTTAAATAACTTAAATGATTTTATCTTTGCATCAATTGGACATGTCATCATGTGTTTGCGCATTGCACCTTGTGATCGTGTGATTTATGTGCTCTTTGTGTTTCTCTTTTGGGTATCGATAGATTCCGGAGTCGAGGGTCTCTCTACTTACCCCGACGAGCAGTACTTCACGCCCGGGCAGCAAGGCAAGAGATAACCTAACCTTCTTGGCATTCTAGCATCCTATGTTTTATCAAATTATTTTATCCACCATAATATTGCATGCGGTTCAAATGTCTCTTTTGGTAAATATTAGAATATCCTATGAATGCATGTTCTTCCCCGAGCCAATCACATGTATCCCTACCTATGAAACCTAGGGTTGAAGTGTTGGCCGAGATAAAGATAGAATTGTTGTATTCATATGCTTAGCTATGCTTAGCCATGCTTAAATAGATGCTTTATGTCCGTTATTAATTCCATAATTGTTGATGTTGATGGAATGATTCGGGCATGGTGGATAATTGTGATGCTTAATTAAAATGCTAAGACGGCTTGGGTGAGTTGCCATCGGGGATGGTGTTTTGCCTCACTCTAGCCCTAGGTGCGAGTTCTTTACCTCTTGAACCAAGACGAGCGTGCTGCCATTGGTGGGTGTATGGGCGCCTTACTGACCAAATAACTTGTGCGGGCGTATCCAAGGGTCCTCTAGTTTGCTATTTCCATTTGCCGTGTGTGTGAGCGGAAAAAGAAATGATGAGGATGGTGGTGTTAGGACGTGGCGATGGGGCAGGGGCTGAGGCTGGGTAAACTTGTCCTGTGGCCACAGATGACTCTTGGATAGTCTCACGCGAGGTAAAGGTTTAACCGCGCCTGCTTGCCGGCCTTCCCCGGAAGAGGGCCAACTAGGTGAGCCGGATGGTACCAATGGGTAAATTAGTACACCCCTGCAGGGTTAATCTTTTCGAAAAGCCGTGTCCACGGTTATGGACAACTTGGGAATAGACGATAAGATCATAGAGAATCTTAACCTAATTGATATGGCAGCTAAAGGTTGCATAATCAAAGTGTGATAAAGGTTCATTTCCTCGAGGGTGATTCGAGGGAGTGCCTTTGGTGGAGATGAGTGGTTTGGCTACAAGTAGGTTCGCCGAGAACCGAAGATGAGAAGTTACTCTCTTACCCCTTTATGAAAAACATTCTGATTAGACGATTCCTTGTGTCTTTTTGAATCTTTTAAATAAAAATTAGCTTTATGCAAAAGAAGTACATATAAAGCTTTAGAGCCTCCGTCAGTCATTGGGCCTATATCGCCCTACTAAACTTGCGAGTACATCGTACTCAGTCTCTCTTTGCTGCCTCTATGATTTTTGTATTTCAGAGGAGGACGACGCCGAGCAGCTAGGTGGGTTCTTCGTTGACGTCGACTACTAGTCTGGGGTTCCCAGGTGGCAGCTTGGGACCGTGGAACAAGCTGGCTTGGGTGATGTTTATTGTAGGCCTCTTAGGCCATATATTTGCTTCTTGTTGTTAGACAACACTACCCGCTTCCGCTTGATGAATTGTTGGATCTGTGATCCTTTTGTTGTGTAATATTTGTATTCTTCTCATTATATGAGTTGCTATATGTTTTGTGTCGTAGAGTCATGCAATGTGCCAGTTTGTTCCACAAGTCTCGATCTTTGTTTTATACATTGATGGTTGTGCCAACTACATAGCCTCTCTGTATAACTCCGGGGTCGGGGCGTTACAGCCGCGTGGCCGATTTGACACGACGGCGGTTCGCCTGACCGGCGGGCAGAGCAGTAATGCGACGTGGAAGGCGAGGCGATGAGGACGACGAAGCGGCAGCCGCTGACAGGGCGGGCCCGCCGGAGCTTCGTGCGGTTTCCCTCGGTTCCGCGCCGTTTTCGCGCCATTTTCCCTTTCGCCGGCGTCCCCAGGCCAAACCCGGCACGCTGGGTTCGTCCTGGGACGCCGGATAAAAATTGGGCCAAATCCGGCGAAAAAAGAGGCCTGGAGGGGCGCTGGGGGGCGACTACGGGAAAAATGGGCCGCCGGCGTCAAAAAGGGGGTCCTGGGGGGGCTCTCGGGGGGACGGCTGGAGTTGCTCTAAGGCTAGCGTGTTGTACATCTTGCCCTCCGCGTCCATGCAAAAAAACAAAAACTTGCCCTCCGAGCGTCTATGCACATGCGTGGGTGTACAGATTGCTTGAACAAAAAAAAAAACTTGCCCTCCATGTACGAGTACGCCTGTCGGATATTGTATGGTTGTACGACACAACATATAGGGTGACTTCTTTTAGGCTTTTGAACCAGTTTCTGGGTACCAAACGGAACAAACCTAAAAGAAATCTATAGATTGTGAGCAGCTTCCCCCCACCGCAACTCTCGTTTTGTGTGAGCAGCGAGAAACTAGTCGGGGCAGTTTCCCGAGCTTCTCACCTCACTCGCGAATCGTTTTCGGATTGGAAACTGAAACAACCATCGCTGCTCCCCCGACCTCTCCTTCCCCGCTCGCCCAACCCCGCCGCCGCCGCTCGCCCAGCGCCGCCGCCGCCAGATCCGGCGATCCTCCGCCGGATCACGCACCCCGACCCGACCCCTGCTCTCGCGCCGCCGCCGCCCCAGCGCCCTCCTCCGCCCGCTCCCGGCGCCGCCTGCCCGCCCCCGGCGCCGCCCATCCCGCATCACCCAGATCTCCCAGCGCCGCCCGCCGCCGCTCCCCCGTCCCGCATCGCTCCCCCGTCCCGCATCGCTGGACCTCGCCGCCGCCGCTCGACCCACCCCGCTCGTCCGGCGCCGCCTCCGCCAGATCCGTGTCGTCCTTCGCCGGATCCCGCCGTCCTGCACCGAGTTTCTCGAGCTCGTCCTCGGCAGCTTCCATTCGAGCTCGTCCCCGGCCGCTCCCGTTCGAGCTCGTCCATGGGAGGAGGTCCCCGCGTTCTCCAGCAACAGGGAGGCCGGCCTCCGCCCTGCTCCGCCCCGACGCACCAAGGCCGGCGACCTGTACCCTGCTCCGGTTCCGTGCGTCCCAGGCCTCCGGCACGCCGGCGTTCGCTATCCCCTCATCGGCAACGTCCCAGCGCTAGCGCTGCGAATGTTGAGTTTGAGCGACTGACAAGTGGGTCCACTTTGTCAGCATTTTGATATTTTTCAAAAAATTGTTAAGAGAGCAGAAGCTGCTTATGCAAAAGAAGTGTATCACACAATTTCTACCCACAGCAGTTTCTCCCCACCGGAATCCAGAAACTTGCTTCTGCATAAGCAGAAGATTAAAAGAAGTCACCCATAGTACATAGTACAAAAGAAAATAAATCACGGTGTACAGATTACACAGAAATAGGAGTACAGAACACACATGACGGTGTACAAAATACACAGAATATGAAGTACAAAAATACACAGAAAAAAGAAGTTGTACAAAGTACACAAAACTGAAAGTACAGACCACACAGAAGGTGTACAAAGTACGCAGAACAGGTTGTACAAAAACACAGAACACGAAGTACAAGTTATACTGACACGAAAAGTACAAATACACATAAAACGGAGTACAAAAATATACAGAACAGAAAGTACAAGGTATACAGAAGTGAGAGTACAAAGTTCACACAACAGGATGTACAAACTATATAGAACCGGGAGTACAAAAAAAAAGTTCGTCGAAACCTATCAACATGGGATCTAGTTTTGAAGATCTCGACGCGGTGAGCTCAAAAGTGAAAACGGTTCGTGATTTGGATGAACGGTTCTCGAGATATTTCGTTTTATAATTCCGATTTTGCAAAATAAAAGTGAAAAACAGACCTCCCACTTCCCGTATCCCTGTTTTTCTCATCCTCCCCTCTTTATATCTGTAACATCCCAAATTTTGGAATGTTTTAAAAATCACAAAAATTTAAAACTTTTATTAATAATTAAATAAAGTCTCCAAAATCAAGAAAAGTTTTATAGAAGATTGTTTTGACATCTTCAAAGTTATATTTTAAATTAAATATTCCTTTATCTTCAAATCTCAATTTTAATGTTTTGGAAATAAAATATTTAAATGAGTTTTCAAATAGTACTTTCCACTTGGATATTTGGTTTTAAAATAAATAATATGGGGATATTATAAACTCCAAATTATTTGAGAAAATGATTTAAACACCTTTCCAATCTTTGTTTTATAAAATGTTTTATCTTAAACTATCTTTAAATATGAAAATGAGTTATCATTTTGAATGATATTACTCATCTTATTTCTCTGGTTTTTATTTAAATATTTTGGGATATTTATAAACCTTAATTTGAATTTCCCAATTAGCCATATAAGGTAAATTTGACCCCAAGGTTATTTTGGTAATTTTTCTTTTACCAAAGTATTTCCTAAATGTCTATTTTGACTATTTGGAATTTGACAAATTTTTACAAATTTATTAGACTTGATTTGGAGGCGTAAATCAAAAGTTATAAAAGAAAACAGAAAATGGAAAAGCTTTTGTTAAAAAAAAGAAGAAAGCCAACCGGGCCAGCCCAGCAAGCCGGCCCAGCAGCCTGGCCCGCTTCTCCCCTTCCCTCTCACTGACATGCGGGACCCGCATGTCAGCATCGCCCCAAGCGACGGGAGCTCGCCCGGCGGAGCCCGTCGGCCTCCCTCTTCAATTCGCACCACCGCGAGTGCGAACTGCCACTCCACCGCCACCCCCTTAAAGCCCTCTCACCCCTCTCCAATTCCCCTCTCCGCCCGCTCCATTTCGTGCCGCCAGGCCGTAGGCATCGCTCGTCGGAGTTCACCTCGGTCGTCGCCGTGTTTCAACTATTCCGGCCGACACGGTGCGTCCCCGCGGCCGATTCTTCGCCTCATCTCTTCCCCTCTACCACGCGCACCTCACTGGCTCCTCTTTTGTTTTGTTTGCGCAGTCAGAGCAGGGAGAACGAGCTCGACCCAAAGCAACTCCCGCCGCCGCACCTCCGGTTGCCTCCAGCCGACGCACCAGGGAGTGCTAGTCACCGCCGGGACCACCACCGAGTTCGCCGTCGAACACCGCACCTCGTCGTCACCTTCCCAGAGTCTAGGAGCCACCGGAGCGAGCCATTCATCCGCGACCGAACCGTCGCCACCGTCGTCCACCAACTCCGGCAAGCAGCGCCGCCCGGTGAGAAAACCCTAGATCCTACACCGTTAGATCTTCATCGCACGGTCTAGATTAAATCACTTAAACCGAATCGGTACGCTGAGGTGGCAAGCCCAGTCAGCGCCACGTTGTCGCCTCGTCAGCACCAGTCAGCATCCAGTCAGCCAGGGAATTTCTGTGAATTTCCAGAATTAGAATTAAATGGCGGTTTTGCAGAAAAGCCCCTGTAACTTAGATCTATTATAACTTTTTATTGGTTTGGCCAAATTCAAATATTTTTATATATTTGAAATCCTTGGAATCTGTAGAATCTTTCTGGCGTTTTAGTTTTCTGTTTTGAGTTAGTTTAAATTATTCAATTTTCAAATGTGTGATTTGAGTAATTTTAACATAACTTTATTTCTATAAGTCCAAAAATTGCAAGAAAAATATTTTTATAAACCTTGAAATATGTTCAATATATTTCCTCTGTTATAAAATATTTTTGAGCAATATTTTGATGATTTAAAAATCAGAGGCTCTATTTGAGTATTTTTGATATAGTTTAATTTCTATAAATCTTTTTAACTTGTTTTCTTAATAGAAAAATACCCCAAATTTTTGCTTCTGTACAGAGAGACCAAAACTAACCTTTAGAACCTTTGAGTCACCCCTTCATTCTATTTTTGACCCTAGACCTCATTATAATAATTCTTTTTGCATATTGAGTTATGTGATGAGTTTTGGACCACCAACCCAGTTGTGTTGCTTTTGCCCATGTTTGTTGATATGTTGTTTTTATATGTGTGGTATTTTTTGTTTATTGCTATCTCTTGCCTTGTTTAGAGTGAACGGAGTGCTCCAAGATACGTTGAAAAGAGGGTGTGAGCAACAACAAGTTTTTCAAAGGCAAGTGATGCTCCTGCATAAATTACCTATTATTTCTCCTATATGCATTTTAGTGTTTTATTTTAGTAAAGCATGATAGGTGTTATTAGTATTGCTATGCTAGACCTGTTTAGTATTACTCCAAATATTCCTAAGTGTCTAGTACCTATATAATAACTTAGTGTATATTAGCGTTGCTACGCTGAAAGTGTTTTATAAAAAGTAAAGGGATGAAAATTACACTAAGTTAATGAACCACCTGGGTGGAATTGAATCTTGCTCTACCGGTTGTTTATAGTTGAGTGGCTACTCGGGGCCATTTCCATGGTTACCTGAGTATGTGCACTTGTGGACGGCCACCCAGGATCAAAGAGATGTGAAGTTGCTCCAAGTTTAGAAGGCTTCCAGTGCAGCCACTTGGTATTATGGCTCTGCCTTGACTAAGTAAGTTCTAGGAACCTGATTCCGACAGTTCTCAGCGGATGAATGTCTTGTATGGGTCTGCCTGACGAACAGGGGACTGGTTCCCAAAGGTCTCGTCTTCATCTTCACCTTTCCTTTTCACTTCAAGAAGGTCAAGGACAGAATGGGTTGATGAAGTCTTGTGGTGAAAGTGCACAACCTCTCGAGAGTGTCAAACTATGATCATAGCCGTGTCCCCGGTTACGGACAATTCTGAGCAGCTGAATAAGGATGTCAACTGAAGATCTCAACATTCCAATTTCTCTAAGTTAAAACTTGATGGGTCAACAAGAGTAGTTGAGACGGTGGTTTTCATGCCATGAAAGTCTCGTATAGTTGAAAAGAAGTTTTACAAAGAGTTAGGAAAAAGTTGGCTTTCTGCAAAATAGCCTTCAACTCCACCAGCCAAATATGCATATAGCTATTAGGAGTTTGCCTTTATGAGTCCACAAGTATCACTTGCCAGATCCATTTTAATGGTTCTGACCAATTTTTGGCTGTAACCTACGTGTTGCAGGTTTTCTGACGACGAGTAAGGAAGCGAATAAGGGTTTCGAGTCTGCAACCAACATGTCTGCCTGTGTCACATGAAGATGATGAGGCTCCATGCTATTTTAAGTTTTTCCGATGCTGAACTTTGTAATATGCTAGCCTTTGGCTATGCAACTTGTAAAGTTTTATTCTTCAGGATCATCGATGTAATAGATATTTGACGCAACTGCATGATATTACATCTTGAACTGTGGTGCTAGCTATTCGATCCAGGGACTAGCACAATAACACAGGGATCTTGGCCTATTTTAAAAGGGCAGGTCCGCTTCAATATCTGGTGGCGACACTTGGCAAACATGCAAACAACCGTGGGGGACCGAGTAAGGAGAAGTCGACACTTGTCGCGACGAGAGCGAGCCGGAGCTTCCCTTCGCGAAGGGAACCCTTTTTTTAGTGAATTCGACGCCCGTTGCGTCGGTTAGCGACGCAACGCGTAGTCCATCTTAGCGACTGGTTGTGAAGTGGGCCGGCCCAGGTAATAGTCTAGCTACGGTTTTGTGACGATTTCATACTCGTTTTTTCTGTTTTTTCTTTCTGGTTTTTTAGTTTCTATACGTTTTTCTTTTTCCTGTTTTTTCTTTCTGGTTTCGGTTTTGTGACAAAAAAGAATATTTTCAATTTCAAAATCTGAACCTTTTGTAAAAAATGAATATTTTTCAAATATGGTATTTTTTCAACTCTAGCCGTTTTTCAAAATGAACAATTTTCAAATATGAACCATTTTAAAAAAAATTATTTTCGGTTCACCGGTATTTTGGGTTCACAATTATTTTTTATTCATCTGAATTTTAGTTTCTTTTTGTTTCATTATTATTTTCAATTCGCCGCTATATTTGGTTCACTATTATTTTGGTTCACCCGAATTTTGGTTCCTTTTCGGTTCAGTATTATTTTCGGTTCACATGCATTTTTTGGTTCACTACTATTTTTGGTTCACCGGAATTTTCGTTCACTATTTACTTTCGATTCATATTCGGTTCGCTATTATTTTTGGTTCACCGACATTTTTGGTTTACTATTATATTTTCGTTTACTATTATTTTCGGTTCACCTGTTATTTTGGTTCAGCTGATTTTTTTGAATGGTTCATATTTAAAATATTCATTTTTAAATGGATCCCTTTTTTAAATGGTTCATATTTTTAAAAAAAGCTACTTTTTGAAATATTCATTTTTTAAAATGGTTCAAATTTTGAAAAATGTTTCAAATTTGAAAATATCCAGATTTATTAAAATCTTAGTAAGATTAAAAAATATTTGATCAATTTTATGATTTTTTTCAAATCCATGAATCATTTTTTAAATTCATGAACACTTTTTATATTTGTGAGTTTTATAAAATCTGGAAACATTTTTTTAATCTGAACATTCTCAAAATATGAAAAAAATTAACTTTTTCACATCTGAACATTTTCTTAATTCATGAACTTTTTGAAATTCGAGACATTTTAAATTTGTGAACATTTTTTTTCAAATTCATGGTCATTTTTCCAAATTCATAAAAACCTTTTATTTTTGTGAGTTAAAAAAATCTGGGAACATTTGTTCTGTCCGTCACAATCTAGTTGATCGCTGAAGCTGAGTTGATCGGATCGATCTAAAGCAACAATATGCTCCACGTCGTAATTGCTCCAAGCGAACCAGTAAACTGGGCCAAGCCCATTAACGAACGTTAGTAGTGTGGGGGATACGCGTACGCTCGCAAACGGACACTACGAGCGCCGAATAGGAGCTCCCCTATACCCCGACCTGCGCGGAGCGTGCTCGCTCCCGCACGCAGGGGATTTCGGGATGGGCCTCCCCGACGCGGCCCAACAATAGGTAATGATATTATTTTTTCTTTTTTGTTTTCTCGTTTTCATTATTTTTTCTGTTTTTACTGTAAGAATTATGTTCATAATTTGAAAAAACAACATATATATAAGAAAATTAGAAAATATATAAATCTATTGGAACGAAAAAATTAAATAAACATTTATAATGTTTGAATGAATTTTAAAATATGAATATTTGTGGTATTTGAACATTTGTTCAATTTGAACGATTTTCAAAAATATGAACAATTATGTTATTTGAACGAATTTTCATTAAAATATTTATCTTATTTGATCGATTTTCAAAACATGAACAATTATGTTATTTGAACGAATTTTCATTAAAACATTTATCTTATTTGAACGATTTTTAAAACATGAACAATTATGTTATTTGAACGAATTTTCATTTAAACATTTATCTTATTTGAACGACTTTCAAAACATGAACAATTTTATTATTTGAACGAACTTTCATTAAAACATCTAACTTTTTTGAATGATTTTAAAAATGAATAATTATGTTATTTGAACGAATTTTCGATAAAAACATTTATCTTATTTGAACAATTTTCAAAACATGAACAATTATGTTATTTAAAAAAATTATTAAGACAAAAAATAAAACCGAAAATAAACATAAAAAGAAAGAAAAAGAAAAAAACGAAAAGAAAAAGAAAAACGAAATGCAAAGAAGAAAAACGAAAAAAGAAACATAAAAACAAAATGAAGAAAACTCACCGAGTAAGCTTTTAATGGACCGGCCCACTGGCTGCGGGGGGGGGGGGGGGGGGGGGTACGCGGCGCTCGGAACGTCAGCAGTACGCAGGGTATAGGGTTTCCCAGTAAGGGTTATCAGATGAAACTCTCAAAAATGGATCCGTTAATTATTACCGAGAAACAGCAGCATAGGTTTCTGACAAACATCAACCCCTAAAAAAAACAAAAACAGTTTCTGACAAACACCAGAGGTGTAGCGTGGTCTAACACTTGCATCGGTACAATTTCTGAAACACATATTTCTGCAGTATAGCGCAAAACGGCAACTTCAAGGTCGTTATCACGCTAATATTAGCAGCACATACTGATTCCATTTGTACACACTGAAGAAAAGAAACGCAAGAAAAAATATGCTTCAACAAGCAGGCAGACGGATTCAGTACTCCTAACAGCAGTGACGCTAGTCGTAGAAAAGGCAGCGAGTTGAACGCAATGCAAATTACAGAACTTCTCGGTAACCTATGCTCTAAAATTTCATATGAGGCACAAGTGGAGCGAGCGAGCAACCAAGTACGGTTACCGGACAAAAAAAACACATGCTTCTGTGATCATCTTGATGGCCTGACAACAGTGAAGGCCACCAGGCTTCAGAAATCAACAGTGAAACAACTGGCAATTTTAAGAGTCACTAAACCGACGATGGCAATTCATATGCCCCTCTATTCCGTGGCGATGAGGAATGGAAGACCCCTGAAAGAAAACAAACACTTCAGTAAGTTCCAGAGCATCCGTAGGTGATAAACCCAAGGCTGCATACTAGTGGTCCATGGAATCCATCTGGACAAGTCATTTTGAATACTGAAATATGGTATGCATACCAGCCCCCTCTCCTAGAGAAGTAATCGCTGTCCAGAGACACCGCCAGAGCAAGAGCTACCGCCCTTTCAGGTAAAGTCAGCTGACGAACAACGTCTAGCTCTTCAATCTGCAAGTATCGTTGAGATGTGAGTTTGAAATCGCTGTAAAGAGAGTTTTCTCTACAAAAAAAAATAGTGTAAACAGCAAAAGTGGTCGAGTCCATAAACTGAAATAGGAAGCTAAGTTTCACATCCGACGGGGGGGGGGGGGGGGGGGGCGGGGGGGGGGGGGGGATAGATTCATCAAGGCAGATGTTTTTAATCCGTCAAGTGAGAACACTTACATCTGAAGCGAGTCCAACTCTACGGTCTCCAGAATCACCAAACCGAATTGCGTACTGTCCGGCATCCGTGAAGAGCTGCAAGAATAACCAAAGATATCTTGATCAGTCATTACTCCTTCGTCATTGCAACTACATCCTTTCTACAGGCTATGATAGTGCAAAAAAGACAAAACACACACTGAAAAGATATGGGCTGCACAATCATGCTATAATTATAGCAAACTGCCCTGAGTCAAAGTGGGCTCATCGTAGCAGAATCATAGAATTATGCAATAGATATGTCCTGCATAACTTAACATGTAGAATATTTTCCTTGTGCAGAAGCATTACAGAAGTTTACAACAGCTCTTAGTGATCAACGTGTAAATTGTTAGCTCATGTTACTGATAAAGTATTGTTTGAGATATCTATGGAACAATTTCCAACATGAATTTCCTCTAAATGTAAGAAATACACAGAATTTTATAATTCTCTACTCAAAGGACATTACCTCAAAACCAATTCCCCTCCAATTACGATCAATCTGGGCTAACACTTGTTCATCCTCATCAATCAGAGTAAAGGTCCAGTTCCAAAATCCAGGATTCTCGACCACAGCAAATTGCTTGTTCCTAGAGAACAAAAAGGTTGAACTCAACCTGTGAGGTAGTATACCAAGACTGATAACTACAAAAAGAACCAAGCTTCAAGGAAACAAGGAATGGGAGATCAGAAGGTCATGTTACCCCAAGTACAGGTCATAAATTCTACGCCAAAGATGCCAACGCCTGTGGACTACACCTACCTCCTGATCAAAGAAAATTATGAAACTTCATCAGCAGTATTCTTTCATATGAGGATAGTATCCACATCTGAATGAGGTAAAGCAATGAATATATGTGTACCTTGCCATCCACTTCTGCATAAATGGAGCTGTTGATGAGCCAAAATGGCCGGCGGACCTGAACCCAATATACACAGCATCAGTATGGATCTTCGCAAAAGATTTCTAATTATGTATTTGATATATTTACAATGAAATACATCAACCATTTGCTGAAATCTCACCGTAAATATCTCATTACCCATCGCATCAGTAAATTCTGCAACAAATGGCCGTCTTGACCTAAGCAACTGAAATATCAGCAAAAAGGAGCTGTTATAACTTATAAAGTAGTGGTCACCGTCAAGGCGTCAAGAGAAACAAGCATAAATAATTACCAGATAAAAAATGAAAAAATAAACACCAAATACAGTAAGATGCTTTCTTTCTAAAAGATAATAACATGGGGCCGTTTCCTAGACTTGCAGTTATAAAAAGCAATACGCAATTAACTTTTCACATCATATCTGAAAGCGACGCCACAATCAATACAATGAAATTTTAAAATTATGCAAGTTAAATAGGTAAGATTCAATCTACAAACGTGGCATAGAACAGACCTTCAGATGTAACATGAACATACAGAACAGAGAACACTTCTACGCTCTCTAGAGATATGTCACCAGCTATATATAATTTTTTATGCCATGCCTCGATTACCAGATGATAGAACACATAATTATACATATCAAATTCTGCATGATAACTACTCAATTTTTTTCGCAGGCAAGGTTAACATACTGTTTCCAATGAGTTAAAACAGAAACCCAGCCCTACCACAGCATCCCAAGAACTACTCAGTATGGTAACATTCCATAGTCGATGATTAGAAATGGGAGAGCAACCAATTAACCACGACATTCAACACTCACCACCAACACGTTTCTCCAACCAATCTGATTTCCTATGTCCATATAAGCTATATCTGACCCTTTTCACGTCGCAGAGGAATTATTGCCAGGTTCACAATGCATACTGTACATAAAACATCATGGCCAACTCCAACTACAAATATGTAACATAAAAAAGGACAGACCCAGTGCACGAGGCTCCCACACAAGGTGGGGTCTGGGGAGGGATTATAGGAACCTAGTCTTACCCCTGCAAAGTGCAGTGCAGGGAGGCTGGTTCGAACCCAGGACCTCTTGGCACAAGTGGGGAAGACCTCACCACTGCACCAAGGCCTGCCCTCCAAATATGTAACATCAAACATTGCAAAAAAGAAAATATATGAACCAATGCTAAATAACCCTTGGCCAGCACAAAGCAACCAAAAAATCATCCAATAAAAAAGCATGATATATTGAAAGCCTTCAGTTATCTGTTCCACACATAAATCATGACCACGAGTGACATACTACCAACATACACATGGACATACCTGCCTAAAGATGACATTGCTTTTCTCTCGAATAAATCCTACAGGCTGGCATTGGAAAAAATAACAAGTCAACACGTATGATCTAAAGAATGAAGCATAGACAACAAAAATAATACAACTACAGAAACAGCTACAATCTGGAAGGAGACACACTTACAGATTGAGGAAAGAGTGGATCCATTATGATATATCTACTCTCCTGCGTTTCAAACAATAATAGTAAGTGAAGACCATGACCATCTAGCTCATCAAATTATCAATACAGTTAGCACAAGCTACTATTTCATTCTAGAAATGGCTGGAAAAGCATCCTAGAGTAGTTTTTTTCTTTTGAGGGATCCTAGAGTAGACAGCTTTAATGTGTACATAGTGGATTCAAAGTTCAGGTACATTACCTGCTCGAAAGCAAACATGATATTTGCCCACTCCACATCCCTGGCAATAAGGAGGTTCGCTCTTGAGAGGAGAGGCTTAAGTTTGGCCTATAAAACATATATGAAAGATATCTCGGTTATTCCAGTCACTATAAATACATCAAAGTTTGACAGGCTGAAACAGGTAGAGCTGGATAAACTATCAACAATTTAGTAGAGTGTAAGCAGCAGGGAACAAACTTTTAACTTATTTTTAGCCAGTATCCTCCTATATTACCCCTAGAAATATCCATCTACATCCCACTACTCTTCCCTATCCAGCAAGCCTACAACACGACTCGAATACTAATTCCAAGCAAAGTCATCAGTATCAAAAATAAGTATAGAATACTACATCATGTGCTCGATGGGAGGGCTGTTTAAAATTATCTGAAAAAAAATCATCATGCGCTCTCCGTGATGCATTAGTTGCATAGAGTTCTAAGCTAGCATCGGATCAAATCGAATCGTACTACACATAAACATAACATGGAGGTTATAGAATCCACTTGCCTCTAGGTACCCGAGGTCCCGAACGTCATATTGCGCCACCTCGTCGCCTGCCGCTCCCCCGGGCTTCACCCTCCCAAACCCCGCCGCGGCCGACCCAGAATTCACGAGCGCACGCGCGGCGTTAGCGAAATAGCCGAGCGGGTCCTCGCCGACACCGCCTCCGGCCTTGGCGACCTCGGCGCGTTTCCCCCATCCCCTCGCGGGCGCCTCCTTCTGCTTTTTCAGCTCCTCAACCCACAGCCTCCGCAGCCACTCCCGGGGCACCGGAGGCCCGCCCCCTCCACCGCCGGTGCCGCTCGCGAACCCGTTGGATCCTCTGACGTGGCTGCCGCTGGTCCTCGCCGCCGCCCGCCCGGCCCCCGCGGCCTGGGAGAGCAGCGCGGGCAGCCGCCTCATCGGAGGGAGAGAGGGAGGGAGACGCTGGTCGGGAGCAGGTGTGCGAAGCCACCGCTACGGCGAGGTCTAACCCCCAGCCCCCTTAGTTTGGAGAATCGTGGCCGGAAGGTTCTGCAAGGAAGCAGAAGCACCGGACGGGACTGAGGGATCTGAGCGACTGATCAAAAAGCCCTTTTCCCTTCGTTAGATGGGTGGGCTAACTCAAACCGCCTGCTGGGCCACCTTACGCCGCGAGAGGTGGCCCAGGGTAGGGGAGCCTGTGCAGTGTGCAGGTTGAGCAGGCCGGCATCGCATCTAAACTACTTATAAAAGAGCGAACATCAATTCTTCTAAAGCCACCCGAATTAGTGTACACAGATGAACCAGCACCGTATGATCTCATCCATCTAACCAAATCTAAGAGTCCACATCGTTTCAATGGTCTGCCGCAAAATCTAAGGGCTGAGATTCAATGTTTTGCCACACCAGACCCCCGCGTCCTGCCCCTTGTGATAGGCAACAACCCATGATCTCCGCCCTCAAACTAATGGCGCCAATTGTGGCGGAGTTTAACTGATGTCGCTGCATGTGAGGAAAGGATTAAAAGCCCACCCGCCTCCTGACCACCGCGATCAGTTGCAACCCATGATTTTCGTCCATGTATTTATGGCCCAAATTGTACTGCAAATTTATCCACGATCTCCATGCAAGGAATCCCAGTATCTGCATGCAAGGATTAAAAACTCCCTGGTGTTAAAATCCACGATGTGCATGCAACGAAAGAAGTTGAGCCATACCCTCCAAAAACCACTCAGCTTAACATGACGAGTGCTGGAGATTAATCGACAGCTCACTCGATTATGCCGCCATCGACTCAGACATACTACATCGGACGCCGCGCGTGTGTTTCAAAACTGGCGACATGTACGTACAACATATGGGCCGGTGTGAGTTATGACGATAGCAACCAGGTTTGCCAGCACCAGTCCCACGTTCATTGCATAGCGGATGTCGTCGAGGATCCGCACGGTTTGCGCGACGGCAATCACGACACTGCTAATGGCTTCGGGGACGAAGTCCGCTGTGACTTGTGTGTCGCCTACACCTCAAGGAAGAAGTCATCCATGGTATGTGTAGAGGCCGACGAGTTCAGACCATGCACAAAGATGACCATGAAGGCGTTTGAGACGCCATCCCGAAGTCGTGCGCTTGCCGTTGATGCTTGTGCAGCAAAGTCATCCCCGGAGTGCACAGTACCGTCACAACGCCATCTTCTCGCTCCTCCATCTCCACGGGTAGAAAAAAGAGAGGAAACTCCATCTTGAGGGGAGTTTCCTCCTTCAGTCAATTTGCATCCGTGTGTTTGGGATTGTGCACACTGATCATTTAGTAGAAAGGCTATTAAATTGGATTATCCACACGATCAATTTGTTTTCAATTTTCTAACTCATATGCTTCAATTTCGATGATTGGTTAGAAATAATTCCAGAAATCTTAGTTCAACAGATCAATAGCGAGTTAGCAACGAGGAATGTGGTTGGTTAGTTTGAAGCATAACTTGCTTGAGACGTATGCAAACCCAGGCGTGACTTGGATTAAGTAATAACAACATAAAGTTGCTAATACAGACCAGTGGATTCCGGGATAGCAATATGTATACATTAATTCATGTAATGATCTTATATTTACATTTCCTAAGCCATTAATCTTCTAAAGTGCAGTTTATTAGAACACTATTAGAATGAAACAAGTACTCATACATAATGTGGAAGACTGAAGATTTGTATATAATTCTTCTGTGTGAGAAGTATGCCATGTTATTTTTGACAGGCGTCTATGTTGATTGAGACGTGCGTGCACGTGCAAACTTACTAGTATCCAAAAAACAATAAAACAAAAAATAAACCCAGATTCTTGAGTCTTGTGTCGCAGTTTTAAACTAATCCAGTTCTTTTAGTTTAAAATTTAAATAATTATTTTTGATCGAAGGGAGTACACTAATTGGAGAGGAACTCCCCATCCCGCCCTCAAAACATTATCTGAGGGGTGCCTTTTTTCAGTCGTTTTGATAATAATTTGGAAATGACTCAAGTGGAATTTCTCCCTGGTAGTGTCTGGTGAGATATTAAAAATCACTTATGAGAGGATTCAAATCATTGGTAAATGATTGCCCGTACAACTCTATCACTAGGTTATTGTCTAGTCTAACCCCGGGAATCCTTAAAGCTTCCAAATCTAAATATTTGAAACTTAGACCGTTGTATAGATTTGCGAGGAAGCATGTTCATTTTCTTTCTATTTTGCAAGTCACTACGCCATTCATAAACTCGGATGGTGGGTACTCGCTAGAAAATGGAAATACTCGTTTCGTCCTAAAATGCTCGTCGTGGAGATCATGGGCGGGAAGAACATCAGCAGAGATGTTGAACTAGTTGAGCATTTCTTGTTTCCAAATTGACCATGCAAATGTATGCATAACCTGCATTTTGTATGTGTATATAGCAACATTGTGACATGTTGAATATATCTTTGAGACTATTAAGTTGTGGGAGTCAGATTTTTCTGACGCATGGGAGGCCCGCAAGGTGCCGCCGTGCGCAGATCGCGCCGTAGTGTTGGATCACCCGGACATGTACAACGTGCACCAAATGTAATGTTATCGAGCAAGTCTTCACATTGCCAAACCTCTCCATATGCCGATTAAAGACACAAATTCAAATTTGAAGTGCACGTGTGTTATAGTTTGGTCCAGTAAATCACAAAAATCATTTCTAGTTACACAATTAGGCATTATATAGAGGAACCACTCCTTGTTTTGAAAGATTCAACCACCTGCTATAAATTTGGCATGTCTGCCATTTATAACCTATTTTGGAAAATAATGAACAACAATTCAAAAAATGCAATTCTTCCACATGAAATCCGGTCATGTGTAATAGCTGTGAGAAAAAATAACAAACTTGAAATAAAATAATTTGTACTACCTATTGTTGGAAAAGATTGTCGCATCGATACGAGAAAATAAACGTAGTGAAGTGCTTAGTTCACGCCAACCTTTTCCAACCGTAGGGAGTAAATTGTTTTTAGAAAGAGCTATCATGTACGAACATTCATGGCTTCAATCCAAATGACCAAGTCACGGGCATATATCCATGTCATAGTTATTGTAGTGTGCCCAAATGGTGCGCAAAGGTGCATCTTGACATGAAAAACAATCCATCATTTGTTTTTACAAAAAAATCATTTTTTTTCATTTTTTAAGTGCCAAAATGGGTTTGTTTTGTAAAGCGAGTGTAAAGAATGTGGTGGAGAAATGACACCATTCGAATTTCCGCATAAAGCTGACCATATTTGAACTTCAAGTGTGTTATATCTAGAAACGAATGAGAGTTTTTTCCAAGTATTTGTAGCTTGTGCCAAAAGAAGAAGAAAAGAAGGAAATGAAAAAGGAAAATATCTTTGTCGAGTGTTGAACTCGATAAGGAGTGAAGCATTCTGACTGGTATGGAGGGGGACACATCGATCGATGACGTGACGAATATCAACCTTCGATGTTGCATATTGAATGGCTCTCCATTCTCTCTCTCTTCACTTCCCACACTGTGTAAACACCGACACAAATGCCTCACCCTAACGATGCCGACACCCCGCCTCGCTGGTCAAACATCTGACGTCGATCCCCCCAATAATGACCCAGCCTCACAGGTCCGCGGAAAATCTGAAGCCGCCGCACACAATCACATCCAGCAAATCTGCCGCCGCTGCACTCCACCACATCCAGCCACCCACTCCCACCGTTGACGCGACCCTCCATTACGACGACACACACAACAACAAGGCAGACATAAGCAAGTGCTAGTGCCAACACACACAATGGAAGCATGGCGGGTTTGCCGTAATTTTTTTTTCCAGTCAACCGGCTTGCTGAGTGTTACACTTACCAAACAATATGGGATACGTAGCCCTAACTTAGGGCCACGGTGTGACTTTAGATACCAGGACATACAAGGGTACAAGGAGTTTGTGTATGTGTACAACACGTGTACAGCTAACGTACATGTACAAGAGATCTACATACAGCTAGGTTTATATACAATTTAACACACACCCTCAATCATAACTTATCTAAGTTAAGATTGCGATGAAATACACCTAGCTGCCGTGAAGAGAGTGAATTTGTAAAACCATCAGCCACCTGATCTCCTGAAGGAATAAAGCGTATGTCCAAAAGTTTCTGAGCAACCCTCTCTCGTAAAGTGATAATCCACTTCTATATGCTTTGTCCTAGCATGAAATACTGGATTAGCGGAGAGGTATGTACCTCCAATATTGTCACACCATAAACACGCCGCTTGACACTATAAGAGAAATGACTTTTAATGACAAAACGCCTGATGACAAAGTTCCAAACCGTCATTGATCCGGCTTGATCGATGACAAATTAGTTATTTTGTCACGGATGTACAATAATTAATGACAAATGCTTATTTTGTCATGGCAATCTGTCATGGATTAACCGGCGGAGCTGGGCATTAGAATAGATGACAAAATTGAGATCGTGGTTGTTATAAACTGTCACTGAATTTCGTGCTAGACCCACTAGTCAGGTTTAATAGGAAGAATTTGTGCTATTTTAAATATTGTTATACATTGTGGGACCGAGCAGTCAGGTTTGTACAGTGCGGACCCCACTTGTCAGGTAAAGGAATTATTGGTAAAAATTTGGGTCTTACGCATGTCGAACCCGCGACGTATGTAACGCGCGCGCAAGGTGGTACCGCTGGGATAATCGTGTGTTGTTGTCTTAGCAATCGTATTAGTTATTTTTGTAGTTATATTCCATCGCACGCAAATTTGTAATCGTGTCCGGTTAGGACTCTTATGACTATGTATAGATATAGATCGTACTATCTTTTCTCGATCAGATCGCGTGCTACGGGACAGGTCGGGGCGTGGAGTCCATGGTCATCGTCGAGGCGATCTGGTGATTATCGTACACGATCGTGGTCACCGACGAGTCAACCACATACGTTGGGGGATCACGTTTGTAGACGCAGTAGCGGTGAGTTTCTTGTAATTTTTTTGGGACTAGATCTATCTGCAATTCAAATTATTTTCGTTCTTAAGATATATTCTGGTGGACATTGCGATGAATTGTAGGTGATGGATCGCAGTTGGATAATTCAGGGGAAAAAGATGACACCTCGCTACATGAAAGGTGTTAGTCAGTTTATGGAGTTTGTGCGAGAAAAAGGGGGCGTAATGGAGAAAGATTGGGCTCTGATGAACCAATATTATGCCCATGCATTGACTGCCTTAATCTGATACAGCAGGATCAAGATGAGGTTGAGCGTCATGTGAATTGCAGAGGTATGTCCATTACTTATACTAGGTGGATTTTTCATGGGGAAGATTTCAGTGATCAGCAAAGCCATAGTACCCATGATGGTTCGTATCAAAGCGACGACGATGCTGATTTTGAGGAAGAAGCTGAAGATAATTATGTTGAAGATAATTACGTTGACGACGCATCTGATCTGGTACGTGATATGCACAAGTCTGGAGATCAAGGTCCTAGCAACCGAAATTTGTATGCAAAATTAGTAGAAGAAGCAAAGAAGGAGCTTCATGAGGGATGTGACACTTTCACTAGGTTGGCCTTCATTATAAGGCTACTTCATGTGAAATCATACAACCGGATCACAAATAGAGCATTTGATCTACTTCTTGAGACTTTATGTACAGCTTTGCCAAAAGTGGACTTTCCTAAATCTTTTGCTCATGCTAAAAGTGTTCTTTCAGATGTTGGCCTTGGTTATGAGACAATTCATGTTTGCAAGTTTGATTGTGCTCTTTTCTGGGGAGAGCACAAGGACAATACACATTGTCCTGTGTGTGGAATATCAAGATGGAAAGATCCAAGTGGAAGGAAGAAGGTTCCTCATAAGGTGCTTCGGTATTTTCCGATAATTCCGCGTTTACAAAGATTTTTTGTTAAAGAGGAAATGTCAACGCACACAAGGTGGCACAAAGAAAAGAGGGTTGCTGAGAAAAATATTCTAAGGCACCCAGCAGACGGTGAGGCTTGGAAGCACTTTGATGAACAGTTTGGTTGGTTTGCTGAAGATCCTCGTAACATAAAGCTAGGATTTGCTACAGATGGATTCAATCCCTTTGGTAGTATGACAAATGCATATAGTATGTGGCCTGTTTTCGTCATTCCGTACAACTTCCCACCATGGATGTGCATGCATCAATCCAACTTCATGATGTCGTTGCTAATCCCGGGAAAGTACTCACCCGGGAAGGATTTTCATGTATTTATGCAGCCACTGATAAAAGATATGATGCTCCTATGGAAAGGCGTGGACACGTATGATGCATGCACAAATAGAGAATTCAAATTGCATGCTGCGTTCCTTTGGTCGATTCATGATTATCCTGGATATGCCACCATGTCTGGGCGTAGTACTAGAGGATTTTTCGCATGCGTGCATTGCGACGTAGAACCTTGCTATGAGTCTTTAAAAAATAAGATTGGATATATTGGTCATCGTCGATTCCTTCGGTCGGATCACCCTTATAGGAGAAGCAAACTTTTTAATGGAAAAGTTGAGGAGGGAGGACCACCAAGGAAGTTCACAGTGGAAGAAATAAAGGAGAAGGTAGAAAGGGTTAAGGATTTTATACCGGGCAAAAATCCTAATTTGAGAAAGCGAAAGCGTGTTCCACAAGATGAACCAACTTGGCATCTCAAGGTCAGCTTACATTATCTACCATATTGGTCAGAATTGAAATTGGCTCACAACCTCGATGTGATGCACATTGAGAAGAACATATGCGACAATATCCTTGGTACCCTTCTTGAAATTGAGGGAAAGAATAAGGACACTATTAATTCTAGACTTGATTTAAAGAAATTGAACATTAGGAAGAATTACTGGATGGAAGAACAGGGAGAAAAATATGTGAAGCCCCCAGCACCGTGGACTCTTGTGAAGGAAAAAAAGAAACAACTGTGCAGATATTTGGCCAAAATTCGATTCCCAGATGGTTATTGTTCAAACTGGGAAAGATGTGTTGATTTCGATGGTGGTAAAGTGACTGGAATGAAGACACATGATTGCCACATACTTCTGCAGCGTGTTTTGCCAGCTGGCCTTAGAGGAATTGCAGGAAAGGAAATGTATGAGGCCATTGCCGAATTGGGGAGATTTTTTAGGGAGTTGTGTGCGAAAACCCTAAGAGTTGATGTGCTTCAAAGATTGAAGGTTGACATTGTTATAATTCTATGCAAACTAGAGAAGATCTTCCCCCCTGCTTTTTTTGATGTAATGGTGCACTTAGCTATCCATCTTCCTGATGAGGCTATTCAAAGGGGTCCTGTTCACTACGGTTGGATGTATCCAGTGGAGAGAAGACTAGGATACCTTAAGTCCACTGTTCGTAACAAAGCTAGGCCAGAAGGTTCAATTGCCGAGGGCTACATCGTTGATGAGTGCTTGACCTTTTGCTCTAGATTTTTCAAGGATGACATAGAAACGAGATTTCATAAAAAAGATAGGAACCAAGATAACCATCGAAAACCTGGTCCAGATGAGTTGGACATTTTTTCAGACGGAGCGAAAGGGTTTGGGAAGTCCATTTTGAAGCTTTTTGAAAAGGAATTTGACAAAATGGTTTGGTATGTGCTGAACAATTGCGAAAAGGCAGAGTCCTATATAAAGTAAGTTTGCTTCACCTTATGAGTCATAATTTAATCTGTATGCGAATTTTGATTGGTAATGTTTTTTTTAGTGTTTGCCGGGAAGAATTGATGGATAGGGGTGTGAATAACATCGACGAGGCGATGCAGAAAGAGTTCCCATCATGGTTTAAAAAACATGTGAGACATTTGAATAATGTATCTGAAGATTTGAAGTTGCTTGCTGATGGGCCAGACAGACGTGTAGTGGTACACTCTGGCTGCAATGTAAAGGGTGCTAGGTTTCGAACTGTGACGCGTGAGAAGAATCTAAAGACTCAGAATTCTGGCATAATGACGAAGGCATCTTTTGGTGATGAAGAAGAAACTAAGTTCTATGGTGTTCTGCAGGAAGTTCTGGAGTTGCAGTATGGGAGTAACAAGCACGGCGATAGATCTGTCTACTTGTTTCGTTGTGATTGGTTTGACCTTGCGAGCAGGAATTCCAAGATGAAAGATGATGGATATTTTAAAAGCGTTAATACTTCCACACTTTGGTACAAGGATTCCCCCTTCATATTGGCAAGCCAAGCGGAAACATGCTTCTACTTGGATGACACAAAGTTTGACAACCCTTGGAAAGTTGTCCAGACTTTCAGTCACAGACATGTATATGATGTTCCAGAAAAAGAGAGTGGCGATGACGACGCATATGTAGGGAACGAAGACGCGTACCAGGATGAGATGGGTTCATCTGATCATATATTTATCAATGTTGAGGGTGAAGACCAGGATGTTGAGTTGGAAGATGAGGACGCTGATCGATCTGACGATGTGGAACTTGTTGATGCTCGCACTATGCGTCGACTAGAAGAGGAAGATGAGACAGACTATGTTGACATGAGCGAGGACGAAGAAGACACTTTGGCAGAGAATAGAAGGGATGATGGGGACATAAATTCTGATAATGATAGTGATGTTTGAATATTTAGATTCTGTAATGGAACCATTTATATATTTGCAAACATTATGAGTACTTGATATAATTAATGATTTATGCAATGTAATGTGACAAGCGTACATGACACGATAAAGGGCCATGCAAAAAAAAACTTGAACTGATAAACATACATAATTTAGTTCCGAGGATAAAACACGACTCTTTCATAACACATAGAAATGCATGTATCTATAAGTTCAGCAAATAAAGTCTTGACAGTACATCCGTGGATCAACGACTAACATGAGTGCATTTTAAAATATTTGAACATCACCAGAAGGTAACTACTGAACAGCTACTTCAGGAATGTATGAAACAAACAGGAAAGCCCCTGCATTTGCTACGAAGAGCAGGAACAACATCTTGTCACCCATTTGCATAAAGTGTTCTTCCTCCATGAACTTCTTCCATCCAGTGACGCAGAGACGTCCATCATCAGCAGAAACAGTGTATGACCCAATCACCTTAGTGAAGGGATGACAAACAATGGTGATGTCACCATATTCATGCATTCTATCAGGGACAAGACGGCGTGGGAATTTCTGTTGCAGCAACAAATGTTATAGTCAGCTATACGATTAATATTTCACATCTATATTGTAATGACAAGATGCAACAATATATGATGACAACAAACTATAATGTGTAGAAACTAGGATATTAAGTATGTACCAGGTGCTTGCTCTGATTCATAGTGTTTGTCCAGTTCAGGGTATGCACCATTGCAACAACTGTTCCTTCTCCATAGATACCAGCCTCATGACGTGCCACAAGGAAGTCAAGATTGTCCACATGTTCTACGACTTTCTCCATCATCCTCCAATTTATCTCAGTTCCATCAATGGAGATGATGGAGTCAATAATGTCACGTTTGTCACGGGACAAATGGTAGTAAGCTGTACAATCATAGTACAAATATATAATTAATATGACATAGGTACCAAGTTGCAAGCAATTTAATAAAGATTATTCGTATGCATAAATCTTACTTGGATGAATTATTGGGTAATTTCCAGTGGTGACAAGAGTGTCAGGACCATAGTCGCCGATAGTGAAATACATCTCATGTCCAACTTTTAGCCCGTATACTCTAATAAATTCCTTCCAATTTCTTCCACTGAGATAAGTTTCATCATTGTTGTTTGTAACTTTGACACCGAATGAAAATCCTTCATTGGTTGTAAGATTTGCGTAGAAGACTGTTTTGTCTGTCTTTGCTATAGTGTATTTCATAAGGAAATATGCCCTACTGTAGCATGGGATGATCTGAAAGAAGTAAAATTCATCAAAACCATATCAAGTAGTGTGTAATTAACTGAATTCATTCATTTATTAAGTAGTGTGTAATTAACTGAATATTCATAAACATTCGTATGCATAAACCTAACTATAAGTAGTAAAATAAAGCAGGTGTCCCACGAAACTAGAGGAGACTGTACTAATTTCTATAAATAGATGAGGCAACATTGTTGCACAATGCAGCCAACTACCAAACAAAGGCATGTGTTGTACCATCACACATACCCACCTAAAGACTTTCAGAATTACATGTTAGTACAAAACAAGTGAAGATAGCAAACAAACTCCTGGTTTATCAAGTCCACAGTAGCAAGAAATCAACTTCTCAGTACTAAATGAATACAAGTAATTGCAAAACTTTAGTACCGTAACATCCTCAAACCCCTGTCGCAGGGTTAGCACAAAGAAGTTCTTCATCCGATTCCCCCGAGGGCACAACCCATTGGTGTCCCAACAAGTAGGACACTACAAATCGAATTGGGGAGATCAATATTTTCAGATCTAAAACAAGTAATACGCCGTGGATCCAGGGTATATTTTTCTTACCGGCGGAGCCATCCTAACGGAGATGAAAATGCCGCGTCAAGTGGATAAGAAAGTTTCATTCAACTCTTTTCATTCAACTTCCTTGAACCATTTTGTCCAATTTTGATTCATTCAAATGAGATTTTCTAACCTTTTATTTCAAAAATAATGGTAGGGACACCTATAGTTGGTAAAAAATATTTTCAATGACCATAACAAGTTATCTAGACTATCCAAGCACACACAAAAAGTTTCACCTCTTTTCATTCATCTTCCTTGAACCATTTTGTCCAATTTTGATTCATTCAAATGATTTTCTAACCATTTCGTCCAATATGTGACACATCTCTATAATCATTGAGGTTGAAGGTGAGTTATGTACATAGTACACCAAGCAAACAATCTTTGTTTATGAGACAAGAATTTTGAAGCCCCAAATTTACTTGCAACTTTTGGTGTTCGTTCATGTCATAACCCAAGGTTTCACCATAAATTTTTTAACAATATGAACTCATAGATGAAACTTCGACACATAAATATGAATCAAACGAAACATGTGCAATTTGGTTGTCCCGGATTACTAACATGATTGTAGGAACATATATAGTTTTAAACTTTTAATGATTCAAATCATTAAAAGGGATTATATACGACATTAAATTAAATAATTAAAACATGTAACCTACGCTCAAATATTAATTTTCCCCCCCACTTCTGACCCGGTAGTCGAACTTCCCTCCTAACTTTGGGAAAATTTCGTTCCCTCCACTTTTCCCCGCCGCACGCAACTAATTTTTTTCGCCCGCGATACTATAAATACATCGTGCTACCCAACCCCCTTAATTCCGTTCCCTCTTAATTCGCACGTACAAATTCATTCCCTCCCTCATCGCTCTCTACCTCGCCAGATCCACTCTCTCCGCCGGCAGTTCGTACCCTCGCTCCGGCAGGCTATCCGGCGGCCGCCATGACCGGTCACCGGAAACCACCCAAGGCTCGCGATCCGCCCAAATCTACGCCGAAGAAGGTCAATCACAAACGCCAAGGTGATAAATCTATCCCACATTTCAGTACGTACTAGATCGATCGTTCAATAGTTAGACTAGAATTGTTAGGTTTACGTACGGTGTAGTAATTTACATGATCACATCTAGGGTTCTACGAACATTTGATTTTTGTTCTTACCACGATCGCATCTAGGGTTTAAGAAAAGGAATTCTTCACGTTATATCTTCATGTACTACAGAAGAGGATCTGCCATATTTATCAATCTTAGATCTGAAACATTGCATGAACTTTTAAGTTAGATGAATGAGATCATATATTTGTTATGTCCATTACTTACGGGAAATCATATACTCGCTGAGATCTGCAACATTTACGTGAAAAACAAACTTGTCATGTATACTATAAATTAGGCCACTTCATTATTTATGGAACGTACCACATAATTCTGAATTTGCGGTCACGAATTCCATCACGCTAATACACACAAATATTTTCCTTCTTTTTTCAGCTGCTAAACAAAAAGAGGTACTAACTACAATAGAGTTAGAAAGGAGAAAACAAATGGAGGAAAATGCAACTCGTCTACAGCAAGCCATGGAAGCCAAATTTCTTGCTGGAGGTCTTAATCCACAAGATTTCAGAGAGGTTGCACGTACCTTCGTGTATGGTCGGCCACAAGGCGGGATTAATGACGAAGAAAAGGAGCCAGAACCTCAAGACAAGGAAGCTGACCCTGCATATGAACCAGATGATGAAGACCTTGCCAATGAAGATGATGATTTGCATACAGATGACGAGCGCAATGCATCAAAGCGGCCGTCTCAGGTCTAACATGTTTATTAATTCGCAAATTGGTTATCTGATTCATGGTAGTGGTACTGCATTCATACTTATGTCTTCATGCATTATCAAACAGGCAGTGGATGAAACGGCATCTGCGGCACATAATAAGCGTGTCAAACAGATAGTAGCACCTTCATCCACCATTTCAACAAGATCAAGAGTACCTGCTTTCACTGAACCTGCAGCCTCAGATACGCCTACGATGACAGAAGACGCCGACGTTGAAGAGCAAACCACACCTACGACGCAGATTCGTACTTCTGATGGCAGCAACTCATCACCTGATGACAATCAACTAGTTCCGTTCCAACGCAAAGGTACGACCATGGATACTTTACATGTTCTACTTGTACTTATTTGCTAATATTTGGACAAGTTTAGCCTATTTTCTGTCTGAATTTCAGATGCATTGTCAGTCTCTGTCAAGTCAAAGCAGAAAGGACTTGGACGGAGACCTACCATGGGGCATTCACTCCATGAATGGACAAAAAAAAAATGGTGGCAATAAAATGCAAATTGACTTCACTGCAGGCGTGAGAAGACCCAAAAATCCTCTACATGCAGCAAAACTAAGCTCTGAGGTTGGTATACACATCCGGAGCGATAAGATGCCCCTTGCAACGCACTGGAAGCTCTACGACAAAGATAAGAGTCTACAAGATGCTGTTCCTTCTGCGATTAAAAAAGTTGCGGTGAGTCTACTCTCTTCATCTATATTATTCAGACTGTAACATGGTTAACAACCTAATTTGTGCATATGCAAACCCTCTTTTGCAGGAAAAGTTTGTGATGGACACAAATGATGATGTGGCAAAAACTGTGTGCACAGAAATGATACAAAATAGTGTTCGACAACAACGCTATAGGCTTAAGAAGGTGTACTGGCCCAAGATTCAAAAGCTTACTCCTGAGCAAGCTTATTTGATGAAGCCAAGAAATGTAGACGAGAATAGTTGGAAAGAACTTGTGAACAGATGGTTTGATGACCACTACCAGGTACATAATTCATATTTCTTTCACCTACAGCTAGCAACTTAATTCATACATATTTTATTTTTTGCATCACCTAATTAGATCCCACCTGCTTAATACAGGAAATGTGTATGAAGAATGTAAAGAACAGAGAAAATGTGAAGCAGCACCATACCACTGGATCAAGAAGCTACATTGCCCACTACGAGCATGTTGTAAGTATTTCAACTAGGTCTACGCAATTACTTAGCTACTTGTACTGCAAATATATAATTTATAGAACTGATACTCAAAATGTACTAAACCTTGTAGAAGGCTCTGAACAACGAGGAGGAAACATCACCAATTGAATTTTACAGAATTACCCACACTAGCAAGGATGGTGTGATGCCTCAGGAAGCACAAGAGGCTTATGTACGAAATATTTAACAACAACACAAATTTATTATTACTGTCTCGGCATACTAGCATTTGAAACATTTGAATCTAATTGCAGGAACAAATGCTGCTAAGAAAGATGGGACCACATCCAGAGGATCATCCTGAAGAAACAGATGTGATGATTGTTCAACAAGTCCTCAAGGAACAGAGCTCCTCCAGCTCTAGCACATTCTTGTCAAGATTGGGCGTCTCATCATGCTCCCAGAGATACACCATTTCCAAAGAGCGCATTAGAGAGCTAGAAGAGAGGCTTGCTGATCAGGAGCAACAATCAGTACTGGCAGCTGAAAGGTATAAAAACGATCTGGAGTCAAGGATGCAAGCCCAGGAACAGAAATTTGAAGAAATGAGAAGAAAGCAGGATGAAGAACATGCGGCTCTCAAGAAATCTCAGGAAGAGAAGAGTCTGGCTTATGAAAAGAGGCAACAAGAAATGGATGCGCTGCTTAGTTTGCTCTTAAGGACGTCACAGCAATCATCGCAGCCCAACTGATGACCACCATCCTGATGCATCTTTTGAATAAAGAACAATGCTAGATACTACTATTTCCTCTTTTATTCACCTCAGTGTCTTACAAATGTTTGTGTCTTTCAGACTTATAGTATGTGTGCCACTATAATTCCTATAATATTGATTCGGTTCCAATTATATATTTGTTTTCAATTGTATTTCTCTGCTCAAAATTGCCAGAAAATTACATTTTTACAAAATAATTTTCCGTTCCAACAATGACGGAAAATGTGACACCGTCACCACATTCTGGGCCCACCAAACAGCAACGTATGGTCCCACAATCCTAAAATGTGGGTCCCACTTCTCGAAAAACGAAATGGTCCCACACGTCAGCATTTGTGGGTCCCACATACCAGAAAAAATTGGGTCCCACTCACCAGAAAAAATTGGTCCCACATGTCATGAATAAGTGGGTCCCACTAGCCAGAAAATATGTGTCCCACCTGTCTGGATTAAGTGGGTCCAACGTGTCAGCACGGATCTAGCCCACATGACATCATCTGACGTCACAGCATCTGGACCCACTCATCAGCATCCACGTCACCACAGCTGGACCCACATGTAAGAAGCCACGTCAGCTAATGTTGACCAGTCGTACACTCAAATTCAACCAATTAGTGACAAATTTGCATACAAACGATGACAAATCAGGCTGTCACGGATTAAACATGATCATTGACAAAAATTCCCACCGTCACGGATTCATCTAAATCAGTGACAAAAATTTTGATCTCGTCATCCCCATGAATCTATGACGGTCAATCAATGACAAACCTAATGACGCACCATTTTTGTCATCCACAACTAATCAGTGACAAAAATGGGCTAATAAGTGACAAAAGTACTTTGTCACTAAAGGTCATTTCGGTTGTAGTGTGAGCCTGCGGCACTCCCAACTCAGTGAGCAAAATCTGCACCCATATAATCTCAGCAGTGGCATTAGTTAATGCCTTGTACTCAGCTTCTGTACTAGACTGATGTCTACTACACGCTTCTATTCTTGTAGACTTGTTGGGCCTCCAAGCGCAGAGGTTTGTAGGACAGCGGCAAATTTCCCTTAAGTGAGTAACCCAAGGTTTATCGAATCCACGGCAGGTACAGGTCAAAGATATCCCTCTCAAGCAACCCTGCAATTAAGATACAAGAAGTCTCTTATGTCCCCAACACACCTAATACAATTGTCAGTTGTATAGGTGCACTAGTTCGGCGAAGAGATGGTAAAATGCAAGTGATATGGATGGTAAAAGGTGATTTTGTAATTCTGTAATAAAAATGGCAGCAAGCAAACAAGTGACAAAAGTGATTAAAAACGGTGTATCAATGCTTGGAAACAAGGCCTAGGCTTCATACTTTCACTAGTGACTACTCTCAACATCATTAAAATAATTAAACACATGATAGTTCCCACAAAAATACATACGTGATAGACGTTACTCGGAGATCATTCTTTTGTGGATCAAATAGGATGAGAATTGCGTAGGGCTACGAAAAGCACACCTTAAAGTTCGTATTCCACATCTATGGACACCTCATGCTGTCACTATCCGCATCCAAAGATAGTACTAACAAACACCACAACCTATTTCTTGAATAGTCTCTTTCTTCAATAACACAAGCATCAAGAAACCTCATGATCTATTCAATCCAACAAATAAAGAAAAAACTCATGATGAAGATCCTTCCAATCTATTATCCATAGAGTCACACACGACACCCATCCTGTCACCGAGGTACCATGATCACAACGGTGGCTCCGGAAATTGTACTAAATAACACCACTTGAGCAACATCATATCCATTACACATAGGGAAACATCATGTATTCAACTACACTAACAAAGCTCATGATCACAACGAAGATCACATCATGGGAGAGAGAGATAACCACATAGCTACTTGTATAAGCCTCAGCCCCGGTGAGGGACTACTCCCTCCTCATCGCGGGAAGCAGCGGTGTCGATGGAGATGGCTCCGGCGGTCGATCCCCCCTCCGGCAGGGTGCCGGAACAGGATCAATCTGACCCCCGAAACTTGTTGGCGATGGCGGCGGAGCTCTGTTGCGTATTTGGAAAAATCCTTCGGGGCTTAGAGTTTTTTTGCGTCGGATGTGATTTTATAGGCGTCGGAGGCGGCCGAGGGGTGCCCCACAGGGCAGGGGCGGGTCCCACCCGCGGGTGGGCCCGAGGCTGCGGCAGGGGGCCGCCCCTGGCCTGTGTGGGTCCCCAGGAGTCGCCTTTCTGGCTCCCTTCCTCATTTCTTCAATAAAAAATCTCCGTAAATTTTCGTTCAATTCCGAGAATATTTTCAGAAGTAACTTTCTGCAACAAAAACATCACAAAAACAGGGAACTGACACTGGCATCTTCTCAATAGGTTAGTCCGATAAAATGCATAAAAATGATATAATTGATAATAGAAACATGTGACAATGTCACAACACTATCATGGATCACTAAAAAATTATAGATACGTTTGACACGTATCAGTATCCCCAAGCTTAACTCCTACTCGTCCTTGAGTAGGTAAGTGATAACAAAATAATTTTTGATGAGACATGCAACCAACAAAATCGTGATCAAGATAGTAATATAAAGCATAAGTTGTGAATGAAGTGATACAAAACAATTGTCTATAGTTGATAGCAAGAAAGCAATGAATAACCAAGTTGAATCATTCAAGCAAAAGTTTTTATAATTAGTACGTTAAAGACATGAAAGCAATGTTGTCGGAGAACTGTCCCAGGAACTGGGTGTGTCTCGCAAGGATCGAGTAAGGGGCTGAACACGGAATCAAACAACCCTTAACGTGCCTCGGCGATGATACTCGTCGAGCTCGCTGTGGGACGGCACTGCAGAGATGAACGCACGGTATTACCCAGGTTCAGGGCCCTCTAGGAGAGGTAAAACCCCTACGTCCTGCTTCGGATGTATTGCTTTTGCTTGGAGAGGTTTTAGTACAGAGGGAGCTTGGTGAGCTCAAGGTGGCTAAGAATGGCTAACCCTAGAACTCAGAACTTCCAACCTCGGGTTTGGTCTAAGCTCCAGGATTGTGAACCCTCTGCCCGAACGTACTCCCCCTCCTTTTATAGGTGTCTTGGACCTCTTCCCCGAAATATCTTGGCGGGAAGGGTTACCACATGGCGACGAAGGAGGAGGACAGGTGCACGATAAAGGTGGAGTCCATGGATGCGGTCCATGGCAGGGAGCGGTGTCACCAAAGCTAGAAAAGCCACCCTCCAACCAGGATGGTGGGCTGGCGCCGCTGAGGTGGGATGTGTCCCACGGTGACGTCGCTCTTGGAGGGTAGCTGCAGACGGTTCCCTTATCACCAAAGTGGCAATTCTTGGGGCTCCTTTGCTTGGTGCAGTGTTGTTGACTGCTTTATACATAAAAACGGTAACTGTGGCGATGTCGACACCGTGCGCTGGCGCGGTCGTCACTCTGCGGAGGGCGTAGAGCCCATGTGCGCTCTGCCGCGGAGGCAGAGCTGGCTTCGAGAGGAAGGAACCCTCGCGAGGCAGAAGGCCTCGCCGAGCCTTTGGCTTGGTCCTTAGCAGAATTTGCTGGTGGCATCCGAGATGCCCTCTCGAGGAGAGGTCCCTCGCCGAGGGAAAAACCCTTGGTGAGGAGGAGAGGTCCCTCGCGAGGCTCGCCAGGCTTGGAGAGCCTGGTCCTTAGCGAAATCATCTGAAGAATGTTGTGGTCCCTGGCAGGCCGGCCCGTGGTACCCTGGTTTCCACTGTGCCGATAGTAGCCCCGGGCCCGCGATGGGCACACCGAAGCCCACGGATGGAGGCGAAGCGTCGGGGGCCCAACGATGCCTGCCTGGGCCGTGACACGTGGGGCGCAGCGGTTGCGCCCAAGGCCACGATCTCCACGATCTCCTCGGCTTCAACGGGCGACCCGGTGGGGCCCGCCACGTCCTTGATTTTTGGCCAATAAAGCCTGCGCGCGCAGACTGCGCCCATCACTTCTCCCATAACTCCGCTGCTCGCTTCCCCCAAACATCTTCTTCTTCCCAGAGCACTCCGCCTCCAAAGTTTCCTTCTCCTGCGACCATGGCTCCAAAGAAAGCAACCGATCTGGCGAAGGGAAAGGACACGATGCAGGCCGGCAAGTCCGCGGCGGCGTCGGGGAGCGCTGGGCTCGAGGGGGCGCTGCCGAAGTCTCGCATCCATGCGGCGGCGATTGAAAAGGTGCGCCACTTGGCGGCCGCGAGCTCCAACGAGCACGGCGCCACCGGCATGAGACCGGCCGGCAGCAGGATTCCCGAGGGGTACTACCCCATCTTCTTTCAAACTCTCTACGCTGGTCTTCTCCTCCTTTCTCCGACTTCCTCATGGGATTTTGGAGGTGTACCAGATCCAACTTCTCCATCTTCATTCCAACTCCATCCTCATCCTCTCCATCTTCGCCTACCTCTGCGAGG
Source organism: Puccinellia tenuiflora (assembly GCA_012064385.1). Classification (NCBI taxonomy): domain Eukaryota; kingdom Viridiplantae; phylum Streptophyta; class Magnoliopsida; order Poales; family Poaceae; genus Puccinellia; species Puccinellia tenuiflora. The sequence continues at coordinate 457,906 of QRDG01000238.1, read as the reverse complement.
CCTACATTGGATCCGTCCCTCGGTGGCGCTCTTTCGCAGCTTCTACTCCCTCCGGTCCACCGCGCAGAACGAGCGGATCGGATGCGTCTCCTTCCGCATTGCTGACGCCAGGAGCAGGAACTACATTCCCATCGCATGGTGCGGTGAGAACGCCATCACCAAGGTGACGAAGAAGGTGGAGGACTTCCGCAAGCGGTGGTTCTTCGTCGACACCAAGGGGACCAACCCTCTCCTGGAGGTGCCCGTGGCGCCCCCGAGGAAGTGGGCGCGCTGGGCGAGCGCAGGCTTCGAGGGCCCGAAGCTTGACGCGGTGTATGAGTGCATACGGAGGCTCCGCGAGGCCGGACCTACTGGCCAGATGGTGGCGAAGGACTTCACGAGGCGCCGAATCGCCCCCCTCCAGTGCATTCAGAGCCGGTGTGGCAGTACACATGCAGGGAGGATAGGATGCGCCTGTGCTCGGACAGCTTCACATCGGAGATGCTGTTCCAGGTCATGGGGATCCTTTTCGCCATGACGAACATCCCATCCCCCACCTACGACGAGCCCCGGACGCTCTTCAGCTTTGTTGAAGAGAGCGTGCACGAGCACCGCAGGCGCCTGCCTGCATTCGACGAATGGGGGATCGTGCCCGCAGGACACCGCGGGCCCTGCACCAACCCGTGGACGGCGGAGCCGGAGCATATGGACGAGTCGCCGGAGCCGGACGAGGGAGAGGACTCTAGCGAGGACGAGGCCTCGAGAGACGCTGACCCCTCGGGAGGCTGCACGGGCTCCTCAAGGAGCGCACTGGCTGACGAGGACCTCCAGGTGATCTCCTCCAGCGACGACGAGGATGCCTTCCGCGTGGCTCCCNAGAGAAGGATACCTGACGACCGCAAACTGGGCTTGAAGCACACCGAATGCTCGCTCCACATCTTTTCGAGCACTCTCTTGTTTCTTTGAAAAATATTTCTTTACCGGAGGAATAAGACTGCGAATGGTCTTCACAAATGTAGATTATGTTGGTTAGATGCCATCCGTTAGTTAGTATCTCGTGTTATACTGATGACAGTTGATCTCAAAGTTACACTCTGGAGCTTGACCATTCGCAAGTCTGTAAAAGACCGGAGAACGTTGCAACACGTTGATATCATTGTGAGCACCGGCCATACCAAAGAAAGCATGCCAAATCCACATATCATAGTCGGCCATCGCTTTAACTACAACTGAGCATGCTCTAAGATGTCATCGTTTATACATCCCCTGCCAAGCGTATGGACAATTCTTCCACTTCTAATGCATGCAATCGATGCTTCCAAGTATCCCTGGAAAACCTCTCGCTTCAGCTACTGTCATGAGCCGAGTAGTGTCCTAAGTATTTGGTTCTCTCAGGTACGTGGGTCCAAATGCCGCATTCACCGTCTTGTAAAACATGTAAGTGACTTCAGTGGCTGTCGACTCAGACATATGGTAGTACTCGACCATAGAATCCGCGGGAGCCCCACATGCAAGACACCGTAAAGCAACAGAGCATTTCTGAATAGATGAGAATCCAAAAAGTTTGGTGCAGTCACTCTATAGCTCAAAGTACTCATCATATTCTCGCACACCATGCACAATGTTCATGAACAAATCTCTCTGCATCTTGAAGCGCCGGGAAAAGCAACCTCATCGTTAGTCGGCTTGTGCACAAATAATCATTGAACAAGAGCATATGTCCCGTCGCACGCTCTCGGTTTGTGTTGGTCTTATTTCAGGCATAGATCCTCCGCGTTTGGTTTCGGCTTTCTCGTCCTCCACCGCCGCCACAAGAATGCAGATGACCTCTTCATTCTCCTGATCATCCATTTCAAGTGCGCTCACCTCTTTCGTCATTTGGGGAAACATCATTTCGTCATCCGAGTCCATAGCCTAATCAAGCATCGAAACGTCGAAAATCATAAAAGAATGGATTGTCGGCAAATAGGCGAACACCTTGCGGGCGGGAGGGAGGGACTTACTAGTCTCGCCGGTACAGAAGAGTTTGCATCGGAGAAGAAAGAAGACCGGCCTTACCAGGGAGCGGCGGCGGTGAATGTTGCGGTTCGGGGACGACAAGCGGCGGTGGAGATGGGAGTGATGGAGATGGTTACGGCGAGGGTGGCGGCAGTAACTCGAATCGCCAGGAAGGAAATAAAGGATTGAGGGGTGAAGCACAAATAACTGCCGGTTCGTTTCGTATGTATGACAGGCGGACCATATCTGTCGGAGGCGCGGGCCGGACAGTGTCCGACACCGCGAAGGCAGCCCCCAAAGTTGGAGGCCCGGTTCGCGGTGCCGGATAGCTTTTGGATCGGGCGAGAGCTTTGCGACCCCCGGTGTGACCGATTTTTTTGTCCGGCACCCAAGAAAAGCTTTACGGACACTTTTACGACATCAGTTGCTCTAAAAGTTTGGTCTTTGAAAGGTATATTTTTGCAAGGAACAAAAAAACACTGACTTCACACCCCGCTGGGATGAATGGAACGGTGATTCGACCTGCATTGTTGCTGTGTCGGGCCAGCCGCGGAAGGCACTGCCGCGGTCTGTATGTAGGTCTAGGTTGTCGGCTTGTCGCGATGGCCATGGTGGACACTATACTACCACGATGGGCAGACATACTAGTGTGCATGTGCACGTGCGAATTACTGAAGGAACAAAGAAAACTATCCGGCAGAATATTCAATTTACCCATGTTTCGATGACGTGGTCACGCGGATGCAGATGCGGGCCGGAGCCTGTAGTCTGGTCGCCGCTTGCTGGAGGCGAGGACTCACCGATTTCAATTTGACATATTAGTTAGGGACACTTCTTTTAAACTTCTGTTTATGGATTTTGGTGAGAAAAAATTGTTGTGGGTAGAAACTTCTAAAAAGTATATGGAAACTTTTGTGAGTTGTGAGATGACTAGAACACCCCTGATTTGAAGATATGCGGGCGTTCTTGGTGCAGACGAGGTCGAGGTCGAGGTCACCGGTGCAGACGACATCAAGCTTGCAGGACCAAGGTGCAGACGAGGTCAGGGCGTAATTATAATTATGAAAAGACAGATGAAAATAATAACATTATGTCGTAATATAATTCAAATTATTCTTACATTGTGAGTATATCAAACTGCAACTACATGGGATTAAATATCATCTACCATAAATGTCACATGGCTGCTTGTACAAAATATCAACAGAGTGAGCACCGATCTTCATAAAATTGCACACGGAGTTACAGCCGAGGGACGAGCACCTGGTCGTGGAGAGGAGCACAGACTGCTTCCGGAGCTACGGGTTGGATGCGGCGTCGACGGCCGTGGAGCGTTGTGGCTGGCCGGTGCAGGGCGCAAGCACCTGACGAGTGGCGGTCGGCCGGGGCGGTGCGAGGCGAGTGGCGTCGGGACGGGACGAGGGCAGCGGAGCTCGACGGGGCGCGTGACGGCCAGGCAGAGTGAGGCGAGCGGCGGTGAGGCAGGGTAATAGCGGTGCTAGGGTTCGGTCGGGTGCGGATATACGGGAGCAGGTCCCGTGCGGGATTTTTGGTTCTTTTTTTTCCTTTGGTTGCCGACAGGAGAGATGAGAACGAATCGTTTTGTCCGCGCGCGGTGTCATTTCCATCGTGATTTCAGCAAAAAGCGAGGGTAGCTTCCTTACCGGTTCGATTCCTATCTGAAGAAGCTCGGAAATTTCTGAAATTACACTGCGAGACCGTTTCGCGGTAGAAATAAGCAGCGTAGAAGCTCGACAATTCTTTTAAGTTTCTCCGGTTTGGAACCAGCCCATAAACTTAAAAGAAGTCACCCTTAGTGTTGTATAGTTTTCAAATTTATCTACAATATTAATTAGTTTTGTGCAATTTGGTCAACTGATTATGATTATACTCTTCAATATGGCAGATAAATTTGATGGTGCAGAATGGCAGAATCGGATCAGAGGGTGCCTTAAGTTGCAATGATATTCAGGTAGGGAAGAGGCTTGCCTTTTTTGGCGCGATGGAGGTCATGCAGGCTTTGACGTGAGGAAGAGAGATGCCAATACACGTAAATTGGATGGTAAGGTAACCTCGTGCAGATATGTTTGTGCAAAAGAAGGTCTTCGGAAAAAAGGACAATGAGCATCCATTTTAAAGTGTTTTAGAGCTGAAACAAGAACTGAGTGCGAAGGTTACATGAGTCGTACATTCAATGGTGTATCTAGAAATTTAGAAGTCCACGAGGTAGATCTTCAACACAATCACCTTCTCTACTTGCCACAAACCCGACACCTCATGGTGTCACAAAAGAAAATTTCAGAATTTCAAGCTTTTGAAATTGAAGATGCATATGATTATATGGAATTATGCCTAAAGCTGCGTATGAGCTTGCTACGCGGACAGTTGGTGGAGTACTTTATCTCGGCTATACTTGCCGTGACCATAGAAATCTTCAAGCAAAAGGCAGCGGGAGCTTTCAAGCTTGTAGCATGTTAAAGTGGAGAATGAAAAGTACGATGTCATCGAGAGTTTTACCCAGCTCCTCACAGCTCCTCCTACTTGTGATGGCGATAGTTTTTATGATGGAAACCTGTTTTAATTCGCATGGTACTTTGGAAGTTAATTGTAGTGTTTTGGATGTATTTTGGGGGCTAACTAGTCTTTGGGGGCCTAAGTGTACAAGTGGTGAGGCGTATGTACTTTTTTTAGATAAAAGGCATAAATGCCCAGCTTTGAATTAACAAAGCTCAAGGTTTTACAAAGTCAAATACAAGGTGTTGAGAAGAGCCTCTCACAAAGCAGAACAAGGACAAGCTAAAAAAAAAGGGGCTACACTACGCCGAGCACCACATCCTTGCGTAAAACGGCCAGCCCGAGGGCAGGATCGGACCACCAGCGAAGAAAACCACCAAACTAGCACATAGCTTGACATCGGAGCGGGAACCAGGAGACGCAAGAGAGGAGCCTCCAGCAGTCGACGGGCATGAAGGAGAGGAAGCCAAGTAACACAGCGCCGAACGGAGATCGCACCAATGCAGCGGTGAGCACCAAACCTTTGCGTACAGCAGCCAGCCACCAAAGGGGCGGGATCGGACAACACCGAAAGCGGAGAGCACCAAACCCTTGCGTAAAACAGCCAGCCACCAGAGGGGCAGGATCGGACCACCGAGTTTGCAGGCCCTGTCTCCACCAAAGCACAGGAACATGGCAACTTCACTTCAGATCGCGAGCTACGGAAAGGCACCAGCTTTGCACTCAAACAGCCATGGCGGGGCGAGGGGACCCCTACTCCAAGACGGTGCCTCCAAGGAGGTCACGACGCAGATGCGACGCCACCGTCGGGTCAATGGACCCAGGTTTTCACCCGGAGTAAACACGAGGGAGGTGGGGTGGAGCCACGATGTCGCCCCCAAGAGGGAAAGCGGCGCCCACGGACGTCGCCGACACCGGCGTCAACGACGGCTTGAGCTTTCGCCCGGTTCGATCCCCTCCTACCCATCGTCAAGGGCCACGACCTCCAACCCCCACCACGAAGGGCAGGTGATACCGTGGCTGCAACAGAGCCTCCAGATCGTAATCTGGGCAAGGAGCGACGCCCTCGCCGGACCTCGCCAGGCACTCCAAACGCCGAAATCCATGTCGTCCATACGACCACAGATCACAGCCAACACCAAGTCCACCGTCCGGGGCCGCCGCCCCGGCGTCCAAACTCCCTGCACCACCCAACTGAGAGGAGAGACGAACACCACCGCGACGGCCAGCCCCTAGTGACCGTGACAAACGGCTTCACCGCCAAACGCAGCCGCACCACCACGCATGACCCTCGGGCCCATCCTAGAAGATTGACCCAACATCAACCCCCATGGTTGCTGCCGGCGCCAGATCTGCAGGGTGAGAGGTGGCCGGCGACGACACAGTGAAGGAGAGCAGCCTCCAGCAGCCACCATGGCTGCAAGCGACGACCGCACCGGAGGTGGGCGGATGGGCTCGCTCGGGCCCGGGGCCCCTGCCCCGGCCCGTGGCCGAGAGGAGGCCAGAGCACATGCCCGCAAGGCCGCAGAGCCGCCCGACCTCGTCTTCAAGCTTCCCGGCGAGAGCAGCCGCCATCGCCGTTCAGATCCGCCGCCACAAGAACGGGGCCGACCGCACCCGAGCGGAGCACGTGCTCCACCAGCCGCTGCGCGAGGAGGGGGCCTCGCCGCCGCCGTCAACCGCACGGGCAAGGCCCGCCGGTGACCGCCGGCGGCGGCGAGGGAGGAGGAGGGAGGAGGTGCGGGCGCTGGGCTAGGGTTTGGTCGCCTCCAGAGTCGCCCCTGGGAGCGACCCGGGAGGAACAGAAGAAAAGTCTTTTTCAGGCGTATGTACTTTGGACTGCGAATTATAGTCTTTTGTTTAATAGAAGTTGTTGCAACAATCTCAATGTGCAAGAATGAAAAAATGTTGCTTCAATCCTACTAAAATGCTGTCAAAACTAGACATGGCTCAAAATTTTCCAGAATTTTTTGAAAAAATTCCAGTAAATTATATTCATTGTGGGAACGTTTCAGCCAATTTGGACATGTGGTTTGGCAGCAAGAAGCATTTTCAGTTTCTGTCCCAAATTTTGAACTCGAAATTCAAAATTTCCAGAAACAATTGAAAAAAATCCTGTAAATGATATACATTGTATTATTCGTTCTGAAAGTTTCAGCCCATTTGAAAATGTGGTTTGGGAGAAAGAAGCATTTTAAGTTTCTGTCCCAAATTTTGAATTCAGAAATTCGAACTTTCCAGAAAATTTTGAAAAAATTCCAGTAAATTATATACACTGTATTATTCATTCTAGGAAATTTTCAGCCCATTTGGAAATGTGGTATCAGAGCAAGAAGAATTTTAAGTTCTGAAACTACTAAGTACGAGAGACTTTGCCTCCACGTTTTCTTATCCGTCAGATCAAGGTTGGATGGTAGATGTTGCAGGTAAGGCATCCTCGCCTTCCCCAACAGCAGCCCCCCTCCTCTTCGTGCCCGCAGCACCAGCAACCCCTTATTCCACGGTTGTTACTTATTTATACTAAACTTCTTTATTTCTAACATGTTTTCATAAACACAGGATATTGGATAGTATTTTATTTCATATTATATTTAGAAATTAATAATGTAACAATGCTACTATATATTAAGATATTGTTTTTGTTGTTATACACTTGAACTAAATTGAATGTATTTGCAAACAAAGGTTCCATTTTATTTTCTTGAAGTTTGGCCTCGCATCAACTTTGGTAAGGGACCTCTATTAAATAGATGGATTATTGTGTGGCATATGTATTGATGGTACAATATATTATTCTTGATTCATCATTAAGAGCTATAGAAATCGAACATATCTTAGAAGTATGGAATAGTTGTTTAGTGAGGTTCTAGAATTAACGTATGAGCTGTCTTCATCGGTTTGTTCTAGAGTTATTCAAGTTGCTTGTTTATTGCTTATTTGATGGTTAACTGTGTAATTTATCATTTGGCAGGTTCAATAGGTGTCTCTCAATGCAACATGTAGTCTGTGCTAGATATCAAAATAGTGTCACTAGTACGTAATAGACAGAAATAAGAATTTAAAACACAAACAATGAGATAAATGAGAAGCTAAAACACAAACTATGATGATTCTATCATCATAGATATGTTTATTCTTGATTCGAGTTACGGTCTACATAGAATTGTGGTGATGTCTACCAGTGCGCAGGAGCAGGATATATTCTGAATGTTGGGGCGACGACCCTCGAACCTGGACTGCACGAACGACTCTGCAATGATCAAGGTGGTGGTGGTAGTATATTTCTCTTTGGCCATGTGGATGGCGAGTAGAGGGCGGCGGAGGATCTCGGTATTGACGATGTTTTTGTGCGTGACTACTATTGTATCACCTCTAGTCCGAGTGTCGGTTGATATTTTTGTGTGTGAGTACTATTGTTATTTTCTTGGACTGGTCAACCCGGCGGCGCCATACAAATATCAATCTCCTGGAGGGCTCTTTTTAGTGCATGCAGGCATTAACGTCATGGATGACATCGTTTAGATTACCTTTGACGATTTAATTTTAAAAGTTTTATCTCCTAAATAATTAATCCGATTGAAATTTTGTTTTCATCGTTGGCTTACTCTTGACGAGATATTTGAAACTAGATCTCATGTTATCATATTTTAGTAAAAAATAGTCAGTAATTACCATATTATTATAACAAAATTATCATATTATAATAATTTAGTTGCCAGGTTTTTGTACACCAATCTATATCAATGCAGGCTGGATGATACTATTTTTTGTAAAATGATACCGTTTCTTATGGCTTGCAAATTGTTAATCTCGTGCTCTTTAGCTGTACATATCATTGTAATGTTAAAGAACATAGAAAAGTTTATTTATAATAATGTACAATTATCATGGTAACTCTTTCATACTAACTTGGTAACCATAATGTTTTAATGCAGTAACTGGTGTGAAGAAAAAAGTTCGTCACCCGATAGTATATGTGTCGCGAAGGTATAAAAACGTATACAAAATTATATACTAACCATGTATAATTATCGCAGTAACGTTTGGTGCTACTGTGATATCCATACTATCATAATCTATTGTTAACAAACGTGGAAAAAACATTTCGTCAAAATATATTAATAACAGATCTTGTTTTAAAAACCTCGTGAAGATGTCACCCGTGCAAATCAGTCATCGCATGTAGATCAGTTTGGTGCGGCGCGGCGCTTCCCGATAGCATTTTCCTAATTTTCTTTAATTTTTATTTACATCCTAAGATTATTTTCTTGTCACTTTGTATTGACTAGTCAGCATGCACGTGCAACGCACGCTCTATTATTGATCAACATATATAAAATATTTTAATATTATTTCATCCATGTATGTACTTAAATGTGCATGTCGTCAGAAAAGATTTGTCTAATTTTTACTCCAGACAAAACATATTTCCCATATATTGTACTCATCTATTTACCCGTCGTGGACTATTCTTCAATTTATAACTGCCAAAGATCTATATACTTTGCATCTTTTTTTCCTGTCTCATCAATGGAACAATGTAATAGAAAACACATGATTACTTTTATTAGATCAATGCATCCAGAAGAACATACATTTATGCTGGCTGAAAAATGCTCATGTATTGTAACCTTGATCTCATCTGAAGGAACATAAGGACAAACAGAAATAGGCTTAAATGAACTGCCATGATTCCAACTCAGAAGCGGATCATAAGTTTCATGCTATGATCTTTTTTAGTATACCATTGCAAAACTTATGATTCTTTAACAAGAAGTTTTTTTTTGCAAAACATATCTTGCAGTTAGTGTTTCTACTCGTGATTAACCAAAACCGTAGAGGTATGTTCCACTCCAGAGAATTGATGAAGTACCTTGGATATTCCTACATCACTTTATGAGGCTTATTCATGGTTTCGTAACATGAACTCAAGCTTTGATTTAATAGCAGAAGTGGGGGAGAATTTAGAGATCATAGACAAACTCATCCTCAGGAAGTAATTCATCATGGAAATATTGCAATCAACACTAATGAGTTCACAAATCAACTTAATGTATGTATTCAACAAGTAAAAAAAACACATTGTTAGAGTTCATACTGGCAGCTGACTTTTGTGGTCATGTTTGATCTAAATGAAACATGAGAGGGTGTGATTACCAAAATAAGAAACTCAAATAATATAGCGTTGCAGCTTTCAAGCATTTTGTGTGAGCACCAATGCTGCAATCATGGTCTGTAACTGTGTAAGTACATAGTTGACAGGGGAATACTAAATGATAGTCATCAGCTTAACTTAATCAAATTATATAAAACTTCTATTGTAAGTCTCTAAGATGGCTGCTCCTTTCACTGAAATCATGTATCTTTATAAATGAAAAGAATAAGCTAAGTGAAAGAGCATGGTTGCCCTCATGTGTTGTTTTGGTAATTAATGACAATCTCTATGGACTAATGCGTGCTCTGAGTTATATTTGTAGTGTTGGTCCATAAGGAATGCTTGGACTCCATATGTTGGAGTCAAGGCTAAAAGAAGAAGAGAAGCGCATGTGAAGGTATGCGAAGAAGAAGATTATATGTTGATCAAGGCTAAGTGCAAATTGATCAACATACAAGATAAGGGCATGTGAAGATATGTCGAAGAGTGTCTCTCCCACCCTAGTGCATGGGGGAGCAATATGCGAGTCTTCACCAAGCGGAGCAAAATCAAGAAAGGTGATTCACTTGAGAGTAGATCAAGACAGTCATCATCTAGCTCAAGTGGAATGCGCAAGGCAAAGGTATGATCTTGATAGGGTCTCTATTTTACCGGTCTCGCGGTGTAGTTGTGAGATCGGGTTTTAGGATAGGTAACCGTACTATCAAGAGGGGCTCTCAAGTGAGCTTTAGCGTATCGGTCGTAGAGAGCTCAAACCTTTGCATCCTTGGCATCATCTTTATTGGTTCCTATTTGGCTCTTATCGTGGTGTGGTATTGGTGCTTGTCGTGCTTGTCATGACAAGCCCAAGGTCACCGAAAACGGTTTTCATATGTGTTCCCTATTGAGTTTTCGGTGTTGGAGATTTTGTCGGTCCATCTATGCGGAAGGTTTCACACTTCCATTTATTAGCAAAATCTCCCTTGCTTGGTTTCAATATTCTCACATGTTATTGGGTAGCATTTGTCGTCCTCTTTCCAACAAAAGTGGTTTTGTGTCATTCGGACTTCATATGCAAAAGATATGGTTTTTCGGTTTTCAATAAAAGGTTTTTACCTCTCATCATTTGGTTTTAACATATATTGTTGAACAATGATGTTTCTATGTATATTCTTGTTGTGCTCCTTGTGACGATTCCAACGAGTCCAAGATTACCGAAAACGGAGTTCGTATGCGAAAGTTATTGCGACTTTACCCTCGGTCGATTTCTAAAAGGAGAAAAGAAAAAAAGGGGGGGGGGGGGGGGGGAGTGGCCAGACCGGCCTGCAGTCCGGCCCAGGCCGGGTCTCTGGCCGGCGCTGTCGGGTGGGCCTCCGGCACCCCGGCCGGCCCAGGCCGGATACCAGGCCGGCGCAGTCGGGCAAGGCCCCGGTTCCCCGGCCGGCCCAGGCCGGGCCACAGGCCGCCTGGGCCGGCTCCCAGGCCGGCCCACCCGTGTCCGGCACACTCCCTCCCGCTCCCCGGCTCTGCTGCCGGCCTGGGCCGGCTCCTAGGCCGGCCCACTCGGGTGGAGCCCCGGGCCCCTCACCGGCCTGGGCCGGCTGCCAGGCCGGCCTGCCTGCTTACCTTTTCTTTTTCTTTTTTAGCTGCACATGAAATACCACAACGGTCGCATTTTTGGAGCCCCTATTTAAGGGGCTTCTTCCCCAAAAATAAACTAACCTTTTAGCCAACTCTTGAGCTATTTTCTCTCCTCCATTGGTGACCTCTTGAGCTTGGCTTTCTCTCATTCTCTCCACTAGTTCGTGCTACTTCTTAGGGAAAAAGAGAGAGGAGATCTAGATCCGTATTTCCACCGATTGTTTTCTCCTCTAAGTGAGGGGAACACTTTGGATCTAGATCTTTGGAGTTTCATAGTGTTTCTCCTTTTGTTCTTCCTCTCTAATCCCTCCCAAGCATTAGTTGCTTTGGTTGGATTCGGGTTGGAAGAACTTGACCACTTAGTGTGTTCTTGCCATTGCATTAGTTGCATCGGTTTGAGTTCTCCACGGTGATTCGTGGAAAGTGAAGTTGAGAAGCTTGTTACTCTTGGGTACTTTGGTTCCCTAGAGCTTGTTCCTCTAGGGCACGTTGGTACCCTAGACGGTTTGATTTCTCGGAGTCTTGGTGGCTTACGGGATTTGTTGGGAGCCTCCAATTGTGGAGTGTGGCTCAACCTTGTTAGCTTCGGAGCTTTGGTAGCTACGAAGACATTGCCGGGATCCCTCGGCCTTGGGCATCAAGTCTTGGTGGCTCGGTGCATTTGGTGAAGACCCTCCAACTTGTGGAGTGAGCTTCACCCTTGTAAAGGTTCTAGTTGTCAACCTCAACGGAAACATAGTGACAAGTGCCTCGCCACATTGGTGGTAAGACACAACGGAGATACGGTGTGCCATATTAAGGCTACTCGGTGTTTCACATTGGTGAACACCGCGCCGCTCCAACGGAGACTAGCTTCCATTGGGAAGTGAACTTCGGGATAAATCATCGTCTCCAAGTGCCTCGGTATTTCTATCCCGAGCTTCTTACTTATGCTATTTACTTTGTGATAGACATCGAGCTTGAAGTCATATATCTTGCTATCACCTAGTTGATCATATTGCTTAGCATAAGTTGTTGGTGCACATAGGTGAACCTAGCTAGTTTAGGTTTTGGCTTGATAAATTAAACGTTAGTTTTATTCCGCATTTATTCAAGCCTTAACAGTAATAATTTTAAATCGCCTATTCACCCCCCCCCCCTCTAGGCGACATCCGTGTCCTTTCAATTGGTATCAGAGCAGGTTCTCTCTTTATAGGGCTTCACGGCCTAGAGAGTAAAGATGTCGTCTAGTGGTTTAGTGCACAATGCTTCTTTAATATTTGATGGCACTAATTATAATGATTGGAGAAATCGCATGCTAGATTATTTTCGGGACATTGATCCATCTATAGAGCAAATCTTAGATATGGGTTTTCCTCCTCCAAAGGATCCGAAAAGATTATCTTTGGAGGATGAGGAAAATTCTTATCTAGATGCTCAAGCTTCTAAAGTTGTTTTCAAGTCTTTGAGTAATGCAGTTGCCTTGTCAATCTCTCCTTATCGGAATGGGCATGAGCTATGGACCAAGCTTCAAGACAATTATGGTGTGTCCATGGATAGTGAGAATGATTGTTCTCACTCCACCTCCGGGCGTAATGAGTTCTCAATTTCTTCTACCTCACCTACATGTGGCAAGCCACAAAATAATGCAATGGTGAGTAGGGATAAATTTTGCAATAATGATAGTGAGCTTCTTTTAGATAATATTTCATCTCTATCTCATTGCAATAATTTATCTTTGGACTTAAACACATCTAGAACTATAAATGTTTCACATGCTTGTGTTGATAGTCCTTGCATATCTTCTAAATCATCAAGTAGTGATGATCATAACAATAATGATGATAATGAAGAAGATGATGCTTACTTTAATAAGAAAGGTCTAATGGTTCTTAATGCTCTTTCAAATAATCAAAATGCTTATGAGAACCTCCATGAAATCATGAGCACCCTTGTTGAGCGAGGGATCACTACTGAAAAATTGGAAGCTCGTGAAGATGAAAGTCTTTGCCGCGAACGTGATTATGCTAACACGATTGCGGAACTTGAGGAAGCTCTTGAAGAAGAACAAATCACCAAGAAATCTCTTGAGGAGACATTTACTCTAGAGTCATCTAAAGTAAATGAAACCCATGATGGAGCTCTCAAGGTGGCTAATGATTTTAAAATAAAAAATGAAGAACTTGTTGTTGAAATTGTTAGACTTCTTGAGGCTAATGTGAAATTTGAAAAGGATGTTAAGTCCTTGGAAGATTCTCTTGCACATCTCACTAAGTCTCATGATCAACTCCAAGCTCAATTAGTAAAAGAGCTTCCTACTTGTTCTCCCATTGCTATTAATGTTGATGCTTGTGCTACTAACTCTATTTCTTGTGAAGCATCCATTTTAAAGGAGAATGCTGAGCTAAGGGCTCAACTTAAATTGCTAACTAGCAATTATGAGATATTAGAAGAAAGCCATGAGAAGCTCTCGAGCTCTCATGAAGATCTTCTAGTATCTCATGATAAGCTAAAGTTAGCTCATGAGGCTATCGCTACCAAGGTAATATCTAGTGAGCCTCATGTGGACAATGGCACAACTTCTACTAAAAATGCTAAAATGCCATGTGCTAGTCCATGTAATTCTTCATCTCACACTAGTGCTAAATCATATGTTGAATTACATTTTGTGCCTAGTTGCTCTAACAATGAAGCTTCAACTTCCACTAGTACTTGTGTAGCTACTAACCTTGTAGGGAAGACTAAAGAGCACAAGGCACAAGCCACTTCTTTGAAGAAAGATGTGGAGATGCGGCATAAAGGGAAGGCCACATTTGACAACATGTTGAGTGTGCAAAAATCTCCCAATGACAAGAGTGGACTTGGATTCAACTCCAATATCAAGAACAAGTCCAAGAGTAGCAATAAGAAGGGCCAAGAACAAGTAAATCACTCGGCCAAGATTGTTTGCTTCAAGTGCAAAATTGAAGGGCATCATGTTAGAGATTGCCCAATGAAGAAGAAGCCTCTTAGTGAGAAGCAACTAGGGAAGAGGCCTATTGTTCAATCTCTTGCTCAACCTCGGGTTGAACAAAGGCAACCTCCTAAGAAGACTCAAGTCATTGCTCCTCAAGTTGAGGCGCCTATTAAGAAGAAAGAAAAGAGTCGATATTGCTACTTATGCCGTGAGAAGGGCCATTTGGCTTCTTCATGCACAAACGGTACTCTATCCAACCCCATAATTATTGATGATGTTTATTCTCTTAGGAAGGATAGGGTTGGCAATGTGTTTGCCAAATATGTGGGAACTCAAAATGGTGTCAAGAAAAGAACCATTTGGGTTGCCAAGCCTATTGTGACTAACCTCTTAGGACCCAACTTGGTTGGGGACCAACAAGCTCAAACTTGATCAATAGGTTGTGATGAAGGACATTGGAGACTTGGCTATCCTTGAAGAATTAAGGGATCTTCTTGATGATTATTTCCACAAGCCAAGTCATTTGGATTATATTGTCATATCTTATATCCAATGCTCCTTCTTGCGGTAACTTATATTTAAATTACATATATATTGAAAGTTGCTTGCCCCCTAGCATGTGTTAGTTTTGTTCCTAGCATGTGCTTGTATATGTTGTGCTTATTACTTACCTTGAGCAATCAAGTTTGTGTATGTTAATGTGCGCTCCATATATGTGTAAACTTTGTGTTGAGTCCTTATTGGATCTTGTGTTGATTTCAATGGGCTCTTTTTGAGAAATTAATGGACTATCCCATTTTGGGGGAGTGATATGCTTTGTGCACTTCACTAACCTAAAAATGTGTGTATATGAGTAACACCACCTAGTATTGATATATCACGATTATCTAGTAACGATTTGTCTACTTAGAAACTTATACATATGAGAGAGGTCACCTTTTATTTGGTATCCTAGCTGCTTTCAAGCCACCTTGTCTTTTATCTATAATTCTTTGGTGGCTCCAAGTTTGTCTCGTGAGTGCTTGCCTTATTTCTATTCGCATCATTGCGCACTCACATTTTATGGAAGATTCTTCTCTTCATGCTTATCACGGTGAGTATGTTGATTTTGTTGGCTAAATGTTCTCACTAGCTCTTGGGTTTTTCAATTGGCTTTATTTTTCAAGTGGTATCCTTGAGCTTGTGAACATATTCTTTTTGAAAAATCTTCTTTGTATGATTGTGTGTGTCAATACTTGATATATAACTTATCTCCATTTGGTTAAGACTATGTGTCTTACCAAATTAATTGTCTTGTCACACACACATACTTTTGGTTGGGCCTTTCCTAATAGTTTCTTTTAATTGGTATCTCCTTATGGCTCAACCACATCTTTGGTGCAAGTGCTTTGTTTTGCTTTAATGTTTACATCCTTGCACTTGGTGAGTGTTCTAGATGATTTTGGGGGAGTGAGGATCCCATATTTGTGCACTCCTCAATAGTGCATGAACATTGGGGAGCCTCTCTAGTTTTACTTAGAACTCTCGGATTGGATCTTCTTGATTGCTTTTCTCCTTTGAGGAGATGTTTAGAATGATTTCATCCTTTTGCAATCTTTTGGATCCTCAATATAGTTTGATTTCCTCTATTATCCGTCAATGGATATGTGCATTTGACTTCACTCATATCTTAAGAAATGCATACCTTGTGGAGGAACTCATACTATATTGGCCTTCTAAATTTTTCTTCCCATTTCGGCAATCGATGCCAATGGGGGAGAAGTTTTAGAGGGTTTAAGGGATTCGGTTTTATGCTTTCGTTTGGTTCCTAAGCATTTGCCTCTCATGCTCATGCATCCTTGTCTTGCAAGGGTGCTTAATTCATTATATAAACCCTACTAAAAAGGGATTGTCATCAATTACCAAAATGGGGGAGATTGAAAGAGCATGGTTGCCCTCATGTGTTGTTTTGGTAATTAATGACAATCTCTATGGACTAATGCGTGCTCTGAGTTATATTTGTAGTGTTGGTCCATAAGGAATGCTTGGACTCCATATGTTGGAGTCAAGGCTAAAAGAAGAAGAGAAGCGCATGTGAAGGTATGCGAAGAAGAAGATTATATGTTGATCAAGGCTAAGTGCAAATTGATCAACATACAAGATAAGGGCATGTGAAGATATGTCGAAGAGTGTCTCTCCCACCCTAGTGCATGGGGGAGCAATATGCGAGTCTTCACCAAGCGGAGCAAAATCAAGAAAGGTGATTCACTTGAGAGTAGATCAAGACAGTCATCATCTAGCTCAAGTGGAATGCGCAAGGCAAAGGTATGATCTTGATAGGGTCTCTATTTTACCGGTCTCGCGGTGTAGTTGTGAGATCGGGTTTTAGGATAGGTAACCGTACTATCAAGAGGGGCTCTCAAGTGAGCTTTAGCGTATCGGTCATAGAGAGCTCAAACCTTTGCATCCTTGGCATCATCTTTATTGGTTCCTATTTGGCTCTTATCGTGGTGTGGTATTGGTGCTTGTCGTGCTTGTCATGACAAGCCCAAGGTCACCGAAAACGGTTTTCATATGTGTTCCCTATTGAGTTTTCGGTGTTGGAGATTTTGTCGGTCCATCTATGCGGAAGGTTTCACACTTCCATTTATTAGCAAAATCTCCCTTGCTTGGTTTCAATATTCTCACATGTTATTGGGTAGCATTTGTCGTCCTCTTTCCAACAAAAGTGGTTTTGTGTCATTCGGACTTCATATGCAAAAGATATGGTTTTCCGGTTTTCAATAAAAGGTTTTTACCTCTCATCATTTGGTTTTAACATATCTTGTTGAACAATGATGTTTCTATGTATATTATTGTTGTGCTCCTTGTGACGATTCCAACGAGTCCAAGATTACCGAAAACGGAGTTCGTATGTGGAAGGTATTGCGTTTTCGGTATCGGTCGGTTTTTAAACAGAATAATTAGAAAAGAAAAAGAAAAAGAGGGGGCAGCCGGCCTCACCACCGGCCTGGACCGGCTCCCAGGCCGGCCCGTTCGGCCACCCACCCGGCCACTCTGCCGGCCTGGTCCGGGTTACAGGCCGGCACTGCCGGGTGGGCTGCCGGCTCCCGAGCCGGCCCAGGCCGGGTAGCAGGCCGGCCTCCCCCGCCTGGTGCGCTGCCTCTTCGGCAGCCAGCCTGCTGGCCCGCCCAGGCCGGGCCGGCTGTGCTGTGCTGTGCTGCCTTTCTTTTTTTCTTTTATCTTTTTCTCCTAACGGCTCCATTTTTGGAGCCCCTATTTAAGGGGCTTCTTCCCCAAAAATAAGATAACCTTTTTGCCAACTTCTTGAGCTATTCTCTCCCTCCATTGTTGACCTTCTCAAGCTTGGCTTTCTCTCAATCTCTCCGATAATTGTTGCTACCTTTTGAGAGAAAAGAGAGAGGAGATTTAGATCCGTGTTTCCACCAATTGTTTTCTCCTCTAAGCGAGGAGAACACTTTGGATCTAGATCTTTGGAGTTTCTTTGTGTTCCTCCTTTGTTCTTCCTCCCTAATCCCTCCCAAGCATTAGTTGCTTTGATTGGATTCGGGTTGGAAGAACTTGATCACTTAGTGTGTTCTTGCCATTGCATTAGTTGCATCGGTTTGAGTTCTCCACGGTGATTCGTGGAAAGTGAAGTTGAGAAGCTTGTTACTCTTGGGTACTTTGGTTCCCTAGAGCTTGTTCCTCTAGGGCACGTTGGTACCCTAGACGGTTTGATTTATCGGAGTCTTGGTGGCTTACGGGATTTGTTGGGAGCCTCCAATTGTGGAGTGTGGCTCAACCTTGTTAGCTTCGGAGCTTTGGTAGCTACGAAGACATTGCCGGGAGCCATCAATTAAGTTGTTGTGTGTGCCTCGGCCTTGGGCATCGAGTCTTGGTGGCTCGGTGCATTTGGTGAAGACCCTCCAACTTGTGGAGTGAGCTTCACCCTTGTAAAGGTTCTAGTTGTCAACCTCAACGGCAACATAGTGACAAGTGCCTCGCCACATTGGTGGTAAGACACAACGGAGATACGGTGTGCCATATCAAGGCTACTCGGTGTTTCACATTGGTGAACACCGCGCCACTCCAACGGAGACTAGCTTCCATTGGGAAGTGAACTTCGGGATAAATCATCGTCTCCAAGTGCCTCGGTATTTCTATCCCGAGCTTCTTACTTATGCTATTTACTTTGTGATAGTCATCGAGCTTAAAGTCTTATATCTTGCTATCACCTAGTTGATCATATTGCTTAGCATAAGTTGTTGGTGCACATAGGTGAACCTAGCTAGTTTAGGTTTTGGCTTGATAAATTAAACGTTAGTTTTATTCCGCATTTATTCAAGCCATAACCGTAATAATTTTAAATCGCCTATTCACCCCCCCCCCCCTCTAGGCGACATCCGTGTCCTTTCACTAAGGCTCTCAGAGATGTAGCCTATTACATCAGACAAATACTATACAACTTCTTTCTCCATTCCTATCATGAAAAGCTTCATGCATTTCTTGAAGGCCGATCGTCGCATAAACATGGCATTAGACGAAAAAATTGCCCCCATTCTACCATTACCGCAAGACAGAGTATGCATCTTGTCTTTGCCTTGCAAAACACCACAATGAAATTAGTGATTAAATCAGGATCCGAACCATTTATATGCAAAAACTGATGTTATATATCTAAATGTCCAGATTCAGAATCACCAAAAGGCATTGATAAATTTGACTGATCGATAAGTTCATCATATTTGCTGCAATATCATCTAACTGACAATAAACACTACCAGATAAACACAAGAACATGTGAACTTAAATTCTTTGTTTATCAAGTTGAGATTCTAAGAGAACATTGTACTCTCTCAAATGTAAAAGAAGCATCTTGCAAAGAAGAGAAACCACAATTTTATAAAAGAATATATGCACAGACATACCATATATCACATCTCCAACTTTAATGTCCAGTAAAGCTTACCCCCATTCATGCATCACCGGTTCATATCCAACACATGCCATCTGCTCGAGGGCATGATCTGGGCGAGGAGCCACATCGACCATGGAAAGTATAATTTTATTTGACAACAGTAATGAAGTCGCATAAGCTAATAGAGTGTTGTTGAACTCATCAGCCAATACAGTGTTGTTTAACTCTTTAGCAAAGACAATCTAATTAGTTACCGCTCTTTTAGCGGACCATCTTAGATGTTTACATGGCAGCACAGTAGAAACCATAATTCCATTCAAACCACTTGAACAAAATATCAAATCTAGGCACATGATCTTCTCTCACCCGATGCAATCACAGCGCATGATTATACATATACACAACTTGACTACATAACTGTAACCTCAAATACGTGTTAGTGGCAGTAACAAATACATGCTACACATCCATCAACAGCAAAATCTGAACAACAAGATTTGAAGAAAAAGTTCATACACACTGGGGCGCATTGCAGCAAGGTGTATAATCATTCTTCTCCATTTTTTGCAGCACGTCAGTGTTGGACAGAGATACAACTGTAAATTTCGACCCCCGTGTGTTAAACTATGTATATGCTGTTTTCCTACCCAGGAATATGATTGAAAAAGCTCTGTACTACACGATTTGTGCTTGCTGAGTTATCAGTTATTAAAAATCCATGCTTCTGTGGTCATACGAACATATACATGAAATCTAACCTGCTAGGCCTGCGGTCTTTATTTAAACTCTTTGTCGCTGCTAATTGATGGGATTAAGGACACACTTTCTGCAGCTGCAGAGTAAGACACTTGCGCGCTGCCGCATAGGCATTCCAACAAACACCGTCCACACACCACCCAAATAACCAGGCAACCTCTTTCAGTTTCCTACTTTTACTTCTGAATGGACGCAAAAAAGAGCAAGTGCACTGGACTGGACATACCGTCGGGGCGGCAGTTCTAAAACCCTTGGAACAGGGTACATGGGTAATCGTGCACGCGGGGGATTTGCTGCCTAGAAAATCCGATTGGAGCACACCAGCAGTGGATGCAGGCTCGCCGTGAATGTTAGGCTTTGTCAGCACAGAAACTATAACCAAGATGTATCTACACAATAAATTAAACATATGACTGAAACGAAAGTTCAAGGAAGAGAGACGAACCAAGATGAATTTGCTGCGGTGCTAGGTTTCTGCTACTGGCCGAGGTGTTGTTTCCCGTCCAGTTTTCTTATGATGCACTAAAGTACTAAAACCAGAGAAAGATTGGAAAAGTATAGCAGCAGCAACACCAGATCCCCATCGCGAGCTCTTGTATTTTCCTCTTCTCTACCCATGGCGTCGCCCTAGTGCCCTACCCCTAGGCCCCAGCTCCGTCCTACCGAGTCATGCCTTTGCTCCAACCCCATGAACGAAGGCCGCAACACGAAGGATGCCGAGGCACACGATCGTCCTTCTCCCCCACCTACATGTCGCAGCCATGGGCGCCGCCCTTCTCGTCCACCCTCGCCATGACGCTCGTGCTCCAGCAGCAGCCACGATGCCGCCGTGCCCTTCTGCTCCACACAACCTTGGCGTGGTGCCCGGATACGGCACAGATGTGCGTGGTGGCGCCCAGATCCAGGCGCTTGGCGGCGCCCCACAACCTCGTCCTCCCTCATCTCAATCTGATGGAATTATCTCGACAGTAGGCGGGGCGGTGGCAGCGGCCAGGCTCTTGCGCGGGTGTCAGGTGGTGGCGGGCTCGGGCGGGGCGGCGACCGGTAGTCTCTCACGCGTGGTCTCGTGCAGCGCGGCGGGAGGGTGGCGGCGGCACAGGAGCGCCCGCCCACTTGACCGCGCGGTGCAGGGGGGTGAGGGCGCCGTCCAGGAAGGCGACGGTTCTGCCGGGCGGCGATGTCGCCGTCTACGAAGGCAACGGTGATGCCGTGTCCCCCGTCCGTCTTGGAAGGCGGCTTCTAACGCGGTGGCGATGCAAGATAGAGGTCATCAGGTTGAGGGTGAGGGGATCTGATTGCGATCAGTTTCTATTTTTGGGGTGGGCTTGCATGACTGAAGGGGTCGCGGGGTCGCGGACGCGAGGGAGTTTCATCCACATATAGTGTGTATTACACTTAATTCTAACTAGTAGCTGTGCACGTGCAATGCAATGCACGTATCTAAATATAAATTCTCTTTCTAGTTTAGTAAGTGTTTTTTTATGTTATCGAAGTAATATACTTCATGACTAAACCGTGTAAGGATGTACGAACAACTTATACAAGTACAATCCACACATGTTGCTTCATTTTAAATCCACAAGGCTCAAAATAATAGTTTTTATTCGCATGGATATTACAATTCAAAACCAGTTCGAAGCAATATGAAAAACAATCTCCAAGTAACCTTCTCCACTGTTTATTATTTCATGAAGTTACATATCTTTATGCGATCAAATAATTCCTCATTCCAAGACATGAATATTGTCTATCGCTTCATTGTCTTGATACTACAGAATATGTACCAAAAATCTCTTTCTCAACTCAAAATCATCTTACATATGCATTATACAACATTGTCATATAAATTTCATGTTCAACGTGTGTAAAAATAATGAGCATGGTTTAGAATATTCACCATGAATATCGGGGAAGTGATGCTTCATCTTTCCATGAGTGCATTAAATAGAAAACCAAATAACCAACATAGCACTGCATACACTTGCAATAGGGACAATACCTGTGCGAGTAAGGATATATTTAAATGAAAATCTTCCTACCTGTGCGAGTTATTTGGAACAATAGGGACTTTGCGTCCCCATTTGGAAATGTCGTCCTTTCATTTGGTGTTTGCCAGTAGAAGCGCAAGCTTTATCTTATTGCAAATTTCTATATTTTTAATTATGTGCAACAACCAAGTCGGTCTCGGAGGCGGGTCCAAAATATAGACAAATTTCTTATTTTGATCCAAGACAAACAATATGAATAGGACAAAAATATCATAAGGCAACAAAATTTGTAATGATAGGGTAGAAATAAATCAATCGATTGATACAAAATGAACCAACATCTTGACTGAAGGAATGAACTCTCACCGTGTCACAATACTCCTTGCTATTAGGCTAGCTATGATATAACTGTGTTAAACGACCAAAATCAAGCCTTCCATCCCCACTTGGGTCTCGTGCACAGAGAGACATCGTCTAAAAAAATAATATGAGAACAAATTTGATAGGTAATTATAAATTATGATAGGTAATTACAGTAACTTACACAAATTTTTAGATCCATGTAGTGAAAGAGATAGATTCGTGACTACATTGACACATCATAACACGAAATGAACTGACAACAAAAAAAGATGACTTACTCCAATGAAGGGACATCATCAACCATGTTGATGTATAAGCAAAGTTCACCGACTAAGTCGGCGTTTGTTGGTTTGCCATATGGTGAAAGGACTGATGATTGCAACAGAGCTTCAACTTCTGATGATTCTATCAAGTTGGTGTTCGTTGGATTGACAGATGGTGAAATGATCAATGATTGCGACAAGAGCCCAACTTCGAAGGATGAGTTTGATGTTTTGAATTTTTTAAGGGGACTCTCCACAATCATACAATCCGTGGGATCTATGTTAATTTCCTCAAATTCCAAGTTGCGTTTCTTACGTCATCATCATTCATTTCCGAGTCGACCAAAATTACAGCTAGTTTTGTCCTAACATTTGTCACGTGAACCTATGAAATAGTATCCGAGTTAGTTTTAAAAAATACAATATATACAGGGGATATCGAGCGAAATATACCTGCTCGGGAATATCAGACAAAATATCTCCCGCAAAGTACTATATGAAGTTTAACATCCACAATCCACAAATCACATTTGACCTGCTCAAAGGACTCACGGTGTCATATCTATGTATACCTCTTATAAAGCAAAACACCACTAAGTTTATTTATTATTTTTCTATCTCAACATGCAAGCTATCCACATCATCCACTCTCTTAGCCTATCAATTGTCCATGTCACCTCCACTAATATTTATTAATCTTTATATGCAAAATCCACATCATCAATCTTTTTAATTATTTAATTGTACATGCTAACATTTTTTGATACATACATATTTTGTGCCGAATAACTTAGTATCTTGACTATGACTAACTGAATTTTGCATATTCGTATAGAGACTTAATGTATCATTCAATTCAAAATCAACCATTAATATAACTGAACTATATTTTGTAAACACTCGTAATTGGCCGTAAAAAGATTGCAACCACGTACGTACTCCGTCACACAGACGGACACGCACCCGCTCTAAAGAAAATAAAAAAATCGGACGAACACACAACTCGCTCTCACTAATAAGCTCCTCCACAGAACACCTCGCCCCCTTTCCATTGCATGCCCGCTGACGGCGAGACGAACCCTCCCCTGGCTGGTCCATGGCGGCCGCCCTTCCCCAGCCGTCGCGCCCTGGTCCATGGAGTCCCCCTTCCTCCCTCCGTCACGACCGCCCCCGCGAGGTGCCGCACCCCCTCACGTATCTCCCCGTCGTTCCCCATTCAGGCCAGCTCCCTCTCTCCACCGCTGTCCGGCCGCCCCTCCCCTTCATCCCTACCGCCGGCGCGAGGTTCAGACGCCCCTGCTCTTCCCCACCCCTTCTTTGAATCCGGTCGCCAAAGTGGCCCGAGGAGGCCGCTCGAGCACGGCGTGCTCGCAGGCGACCCAGCTCAAGGCGCCATCTGAGGCGGACGCGGAGGCGGGTCTCATTTCCATCGGATCCGCTGACCGGGCTAACCGCTGATGGACGGGTCCTCTCTCCCTTCCTCTGCTCCGAGTTCATCAATGACGCTGATGTGATTTATTCCTCCTATATGAACCAAGCAAATTTTGATTGTCCTGTATGTTTTCTGTATGCTGCAATTAACACCTAATGGCTTTGTTTCTTCTGCAGCTTCTAGGATCAGATTTTCCGTCCAAGTAAGTTGATAGGAAGTGCAGATTCTTATTTATTCAAGGCTTGGGTAGAACCAAAGTGGGAAGACGCAGTGTGTGTAAATAGGGGCTTTCAGTCTACTGCTCATTGGTGAGCCATTCAACATGTTATACGTCTCTACAAAGCAGTGTTTTGACATTCAGTCCTTGTTCATTGGGCGAGCGAGTGATTTCATGGTGTCATGCTGTTTTTTTAAGTAAATATGTAGCAACAAGCTTCCAGTAGTCTTAAGCAGTACAGGATAAGACATACCCTCCTTTTCTGGTTATACCAAGTTTGTATTGGTAGGGGCCATACCAATTCGGTCAATCCTGTGAATGGCTCATATAAAATGGATCATATTTTCTGATATATGGACACCGTTCCTAGTCGAGATGCATTTAGTAGCAGTGCAACACTTCCAAACTGAAGAATAAGAAGAACAAACTTTACCGGTTCGTAGAATGCCAATGATGAATTAATTTGTATATGATCAATATTGTGATATCTTGTTTCCAATTCTCAGAAACAAACTTTCATTTAGCTAGTTACTGGATGTCAAAAGTCTGTAGATTTGTGGCCGTACTGTAGTGATTTTGGTTTCATTTTTCAGTCTTAGCATGTGAAGCCTGAATCAATGGACTTTGGACTCAACTCCAAATGATGCTTCTTCTGTAATCCAAGAGTAAGTCCACTTCTCCACTATATGTGAATGATTCATATTGTATGGATCAGACACCGTTGAAGACATGTATATTCACAATTCATAGCATGAAATTGGTTGATACAGATTCATCCATAGGGCCTGAATGTTCATTTTAATCATTCAGTCGTACAGATTCGAACCCTATACTGTTAAAACTGATGAGTTGGTTACATATTCTTGGTCTCGATTTTTTTTCTCCACTCTCTTGCACTGGGTTACCAATAGATCATATTGAATGGGTTTTATTCATTCAGTCATAAGTCATACACAGAATACTACAGTTACAACAGTATGATGGAGGGCTCCAGTTTGTTGCACTATTAACCCAATTTAATATCCTGTAAAATCATACCGTATTACCTTGGTGCAGGGCTGCAGGCACGTGCCTTGCCGAGGAGTTCGTTGGCTGCGGAAGGAGTCGATGGCACAACACTGGTTTGGCGGCGCCGACGTCTCACTGCAGGGTGCGTCTGGACGGCGACGCCGATGAAAGACATCGAGATTAACTGGGATGGAACTGGCCAGATATTTCCTAGAAGAGAATAGTCTGCACCACCTGCGTTGGCGAGGAGCTCGTCGTCCGTGACATCGTCCGCTGCGCAGGGCGGCGATGGCGCTGGACAGAATGGGCGGCTGGGACGCACAGCGGAGTACGTCTGGACGGCAAAGGCAGATCGAGCTGATTCCATGGACGTGTTAATTGCCGTTATTTGGGCCTAATTTTCTGTAGTTTTTTTTGCTCGTCGTTCGTACTTTTTTTTTTTTGCGAACGCGGACGCGATGGGTGGAATTGTTCGATCGATCGTCCGCTCTTGTAAATTGGTAAAGGTACACCGGTGAGGGCTAACTTTAACGTTGACGGTTGGATCTAATTGAGTGGGCCTGATCGTGGGGTGGTGTTTGGTTTTGGTTGTACTTATCTGTAGGGATGGCAATATTATCCACGGATTCAGATATCCATGGATATCCAACCCGTTGGATAAGAGTTTGGAGGGCATCTTCTGCTCATGGATTTTCGTGGGTGGATATCCATGAACTTACAGGTTAGGCATGGATTCAAAAGTAGCTTCATGGATATCCATCAGATATCCATCTGAAAAGTAAGGCCCACATGTCTGTGACACATGTAATATATTATGGATTAAATTATAATTCTAATTAATTAAAACCCAACGTAGAAGGCCCATTGGCCCAATTATATACCTATAATTATGACTAGCGCTAATTAATCTGTTTATTACTCCCGATTCCCGAAGAAAGCTAGGGTATACGACTATACGAGCAATACTCATGCATAAAGCATAATTTTGCCTGTCCTAGCCGCCTCACTCCTAACTACGCACGACCAAGATCTGCAGCCGGCCACCGGCAACCGCAGTCGTCGCAGCGTCCCCTAGTATCGCGTGCGTGGAGATAACCCTGCCTGATGCGACAGCCATGCCGCAGTCTATCGAGACCATGCCGACATCTACCATGTCTCAGTCCGATG
This sequence comes from Puccinellia tenuiflora, assembly GCA_012064385.1. Classification (NCBI taxonomy): domain Eukaryota; kingdom Viridiplantae; phylum Streptophyta; class Magnoliopsida; order Poales; family Poaceae; genus Puccinellia; species Puccinellia tenuiflora. Next base: position 431,611 of record QRDG01000238.1, on the reverse strand, counting down.
GTTTATTAATTGTGATTTGTGTTCTCCCTTTTCTAGGATGCGAGTGAATCAATTGTCACTGAAGAATAAGGAGGATGTTCCTGTGTGAGACAAATGATCTAGCATATATTGCTATATTACTTACATGCATCAATCATTGAGTTGTAATAACTAATAAGAAATGCGTGAATATCATTGTGTGAGACTTTTTATTTATGTTGGCTTATTATTGTAAACTTCCAACTTCATATTATGTCGTGTGAACAATTATTTTGGTGTATCTAAAGTGTAATATTGCATTGTTTATTGTGTTATGTGACCTTTATATTCATTATTGATGTCCCCATGTATACATTATAATGGACGGTGTTTTGATTGCTTCATGGATCTGGATATCCATGGATAGTTGGATATCCAACAGGTATGGGCATGGATAGCATCCGTGACCCATGAATACTTTCACGGGTGGGCAATGGATTAGCTCGTGGATATGGGCATGGATTTGGTTTTGCTCGACCCATCCAAACCCGCTCCATTGCCATTCCTGGTTATCTGGGTGGGTTTAGAAAAAATTGTGTTTGCTCTTTTATTAGTACTAGCACAAATGCCCGTGCGTTGCAACGGGAATAAAAATAAGGAGTTTGTTCGGACACATCGTGGTACCGCCAAGAATAATAGTTTTTTCTTGACGGTTATCTTCCCTTCACCGTGTACCCGATCTTGACGAAGCGTGTCTTTCTAACTGTAATCAACACTTAGTACTCGTCGATGGTCATCAGATCGTCCTTGAGTTTGCACACGGGCAACGTGCATTGAACAACATATTATACAAAATCACAAAGGAGGTGTTCATCAAATTACCAACTGAACTCTATGCGGCATGAGTCACGTAAAACTTATTTAGCTTGCAGCAAATAAGTTCGACTGTTTGTTCAATCGACACTAAAACATACTTGCATCAGGGTGTTGCTGACTTGCTGTATCAAGTATTGTTGAGTAATTAGGCAATAATTTCATGATTAATTGCAGAATATTAAGCATGACAACAATCGCTACTAACATGTTAATCTCAAACATACTAGAAGTATTAGCTAACATGAACAGCAGCATACTAGCAGAAAACATGTTAAGCCAGCAGATCGGATCACGCAACACGTACCGATCCGTGGTGGAGGAAGTAGTCGTAGCCGTTGTCGTACCGATGTTGTTGGCGACAACGTTGGCGATGACCGGTCGAAAAAGACGGCGTTGAAGACGACGAGTTTTAGGTCCCGCCGAGCGACCGGGAAGACGAGCCGTGATGATGAACTTGAGCAGTCGAGCGGAGCGCTTCCCAAAAACCTTATCCGCCCTCTCCCGTACAGGATCACAAAGGCAAGCGGTTCCGTAGACCTGCTGTCCCGTTCGCCGGTGCACGCCGGCGCACGGGATGGAGTAGACTACGGTGGCGGCGCAAGGCACGAGTTTGGCAAAACCTAGATTGGTTCGGTGTGTGTGCGGCGCAAGCAGTGCACGACATTATATAGTGCAGCTCGGGAAAACCCTAACGGGTACAACGTGGGCCAAGTCCACGTCACGCACGTTTAAGGTCGGTTACAGTAGCCCACGATCCGGGAGCGACCCGAACCGACTAACTGTGACGCGTCCGTCCAAACCGTTTTTCCCGGACTGCAAAAATAAAGCTCGGCTCGGCGAGATTCCCGCAACCCGCAACCCGCGGCGCGTCGTGACGGGCGAGCGGCGGAGGAGGAGGAGGAGCGCGTGAGAGAGCCCCTTATTCTCACTCACTTACCAACTAGTAGAACACTCTACCTTATAAGGTGGTGCAACTCCTCTCAAACTCGCAATGTGGAACTAAACTTTTAGCTCCCACTCCACTCACTTGTGAGCTGCCATCATTTTGGGTTGCATCATACATGGGCCTCACACACACATGGGATTTGAGATTTAGAGAAAATCTGAAATAATACATGGGCTAGTGAAATAGCCCATTATTTCTAGCAATCCCCCACCAGATCTCAAATGCCCATTTGAAGATTTGCCAATCCTCATTTCTTGTTTATATACCAGTGTTTCAGCAGAGACTGTTAAATTGAACTTCCGCCTAGAGCTTCAAGCTACATCTACCAGCAACTTGAACAATGGACGAACCTTGAATTGCAAGTTTGGTGCCAATAGACTTCACTCAAAGTCATAACCAGTGCCTGGCTGCCAGTAGCCTACCCCGCGGGTGGAGCATATGCGTCGTACTCCCTGGTCTCTTCATGAGTTTACTAGAGATCACCCAAATCTCATAGACTGCGACGTTTAACAGTCGGAACTCATATAGGTGTGTTCTTTCAAGAATGCTCTGTAGGACAGCATCTTTGCTATAAATAGCCAATAGAACCACATTAAGACATGTTGCCAACCTGCCTTACAGCTTTCTGAGAGCTCGTGCATCTTCACTTAGAGAGGGTAACAAAAAGCTCTCCTCCGTTAAACCACTAGTTTGTTTTTACCAGGTCCTACTTCACGGGATCTCCGATCACATAGGTTGGGTTACCACTATGGTGTAACACTCATGGGTCTCATACCCATCTCCCTCGATGCACTCTCTATCACATTTCGTGATAGTCCCTTTGTAAAGGGATCTGCCAGGTTTTTGTCTATTTGAATATACGTAACAGTAATTACTCCGGAGTTTTTCAATTTCCTGACAGATTTCAAACGTCTTTTAACGTGTCTTGATGACTTCGCATTATCCTTAGCACTGTTCACTTTGACAATCACCGTTTGGTTGTCACAGTTCATAAGGATGGCCGGCAATGGTTTGTCAACCACCGGCAAGTCCATCAAGAGCTCACGCAGCTCTGCCTCTACAGTGGCTGTATCCAAAGCAGTAAGTTCTGCTTCCATGGTTGACCTCATCAATATGGTTTGTTTACAAGACCTCCATGACACTGCGCCACCTCCAAGGGTAAATGCATACCCACTTGTGGCGTAGAGCTAATCAGCATCTGAAATCCAGTTCGAGTCACTATATCCCTCTAGCACAGCAGGGTGCCCAGAATAGTGAATCTCATAACTCATTGTACCGTTCAGATAGCGCATGACCCTTTCAAGTGCATGCCAATGATCATTACCCGGGTTTGACATGAACCTGCTCAACTTGCTTACAGCATATGAGATATCAGGTCTCGTCGTGCTCGCGAGGTACATGAGTGAACCGATTATTTGAGAGTATCTCAATTGATCTATCGATTCTTTCTTGTTCTTTCGAAGTGCCACGCTGGGATCATAAGGTGTTGGAGAAGGCTTGCTGTCTATAAAGCCGAATCGGCTCAAGACCTTCTCAACATAGTGTGATTGTGTTAAAACAATTCCACTCTCATCCTTAATCAGCTTGATGTTCATAATTATATCAGCTTCTCCCAGATCTTTCATGTCAAAATATTTTGACAGAAAAGACTTGACCTCATTTATCACATTCATGCTTGTACCAAATATCAATATGTCATCGACATACAAGCATAATATGACACTATCGCCCCCACCATGGCGATAATAGACGCACCTATCAGCCTCATTAATGGCAAAGCCCGCAGAAGTCAAAGTTCTGTCAAACTTCTCATGCCATTGCTTAGGTGCTTGTTTTAGTCCATACAAGGACTTCAACAATTTGCATACCTTTCTCTCTTCACCCTTTACTACGAACCCATCAGACTGATCCATATAGATCTCCTCTTCCAACTCTCCATTGAGGAAATCTGTCTTTACGTCCATTTGATGAACGATAAGACCATAAGAGGCAGCCAGGGAAAGTAGTACACGAATGGTGGTCAGTCTAGCAACAGGTGAATAGGTATCGAAGTAATCTTCACCTTCTCTCTGCGTGTAGCCCTTGGCCACAAGCCGCACCTTGTACTTCTCAATAGTACCATCAGACCGCAGCTTCTTCTTAAACACCCACTTACAACCCACAGGTTTGCACCCATATGGTCGTTCACACAGTTCCCATGTCCCATTAGAAAGAATCGAATCCATATCATTATGGACAGCTTCTTTCCAGTCATCCGCATCAGGAGATGCGTATGCCTCTGCAATGAACGTAGGAGTATTGTCCACAAGGTACATAATGAAATCATCATCAAAGGATTTTTCAAACCTCTGTCTCTTGCTCCTCTTAGGAGCTTCATTGTCATCCTTCTCTAGGACAGTCTCAAGTGGTTGTTCAGAATGATCACTAGATGTACTAGATTCAGGAATTATTTCAAAAGAAATTCTAGCAGTGCTATGCATATCTTTCATAGGAAACATATTCTCAAAAAATGTTGCATCACGAGATTCCATTATAGTATCAACATGCATATCAGGAACTTCAGATTTAACCACTAAAAATCTATAACCAATGCTACGCAGCGCATAGCCAAGAAAAATACAATCCACTGTCTTTGGTCCGAGTTTGCGTTTCTTCGTAATAGTAATGTTGACTTTCGCCAAGCATCCTCAAGTACGCAAATAAGAAAGTGATGGCTTTCTTCCAACCCACTCCTCATAAGGGGTTTTCTCTTTATTCTTGTTAGGAACTCTATTCAGAACATGACATGAAGTCAACAAGGCCTCCCCCCACCATGCCTTAGATAAACCTGCAGTGTCCAACATGGAATTCACCAAGTCGGTCGCGTGCGGTTTTTCCTCTCGGCAATCCCGTTTGATTGGGGCGAGTAGGGAGGCGTCCTCTCATGAATTATGCCGTGTTCCTCACAGAATTCGTCAAATATTTTCGCAAAATATTCTCCACCACGATCCGACCTAAGACGCTTGATCTTTCTCTCTAATTGATTTTCAACTTCAGCCTTATAGATTTTAAAGTAGTCTAAAGCTTCATATTTAGTTTGTAACAAATAAACATAGCGGAACCTAGTAGCATCATCAATTAACGTCATGAAATATCTCTTTCCACCTTTTGTCAACACACCATTCATCTCGCATAGATCAGAATGTATGAGTTCTAGAGGTGCCAAGTTTCTCTCCTCGGCCGTCATGTGAGGCTTCCGAGGTTGCATAGATTGCACACAACTATGGCACTTAGAACCTTTGGCAATAGTGAATTTCGGAATTAAACACATGCTGGATAGCCGAGACATTAAACCAAAATTAACGTGACATAAACGAGAGTGCCAAACACTAGCATCCGAATCAACATTGCCACAAATATGGTTCACTGACTTATTACAAAAATCTGAAAGGGAAAAGCGGAACAAGCCTCCGCACTCATAACCTTTACCAATAAATTGTCCAAACTTTGACACGACCACTTTATTGGACTCTAAGACTACTTTAAACCCATCTTTGCATAAAAGGGAGCCGCTAACGAGATTCTTGTTCATAGTAGGGACATGCTGCACGTTCCTCAGCTGCACGATCTTTCCCGAAGTAAACTCCAGATCTACCGTGCCAACACCACGAACAGAAGCATGTGATCCATTCCCCATTAGGACGGAAGAATCCCGTGCGACCTGGTAAGAAGTGAACATAGAGATGTCAGAACATACATGAACATTAGCACCTGTATCAATCCACCAACATGAAGATTGAAATACTGAAAGCACAACAGGTAAATTACCATACCCATCAGTATTGCTAGCGGTCACGACGTTGACAGTATTGGTGCCATCTTTTCCTTTGCGGATCTGCACATTCAGGGCAGTTCTTGGAATAGTGGCCAAGCTCTCCGCAGGTATAACATCCTCCCTGCGCAGCTTTGTTCACCTTCTTCTTCTTCTTCTTCTTCTTCTTGAAGTCAGTAGTCTTTGCAGGCTTATTGAACGAAGGCTTGAAATTCCCTTTGTTCTTGACATGTGAGTTCTTCTGCACCATGTTGGCGCTAGACTGACCCTCACCGCCTCTCTCATTAGTGTCCTTAGCCCGAGATTTCTCCTCAACATCAAGAGACGCAATCAGATTTTCAACTGATATCTCCTTTCTCTTATGTTTGAGAGTTGTGGCGAAATTCCTCCAAGACAGAGGCAACTTTGCAATAATGCACCCAGCCACAAACTTGTCGGGTATGGCACACTTGAGAAGTTCGAGCTCCTTTGCAATACACTCTATTTCATGAGCTTGTTCCACTACCGAACGGTTATTCACCATCATGTAATCATGGAAAACTCTCCATGACATAGAGTTCACTGCCAGCATCGGATGCACCGAATTTCGCATTCAGTGCTTCCCAGAGCTCCTTGTCGTCCTCTATATGCATGTACACATCGCACAGACGGCCATCAAGAACGCTAAGAATACATCCCCTGAAGGCAGTATTGTCATACCGGAACTTTTCCTGATCTTGCTCAGAAATAGTTCCCTCAGGCATGCCTTTACTGACATGGAATATTTTCAAAGCCATAAGCCAAAGCTGGCACTTCACTTGCCACCTCTTAAAGCTCACACCGGTAAACTTTTCCGGTCTCATAGCATCAGCAAAACCAGCCATTGATAACTCAGGAAATTGCCTATAATAAGGTTTTTGGATTGTTGAGTAATTAGGCAATAATTCCATGATTAATTCCAGAATATTAAGCATGACAACAATCGCTACTAACATGTTAATCTCAAACATACTAGAAGTATTAGCTAACATGAACAGCAGCATACTAGCAGAAAACATGTTAAGCCAGCAGATCGGATCACGCAACACGTACCGATCCATGGTGGAGGAAGTAGTCGTAGCCGTTGCCGTACCGATGTTGTTGGCGACAACGTTAGCGATGACCGGTCGAAGAAGACGGCGTTGAAAACGACGAGCTTTAGGTCCCGCCGAGCGACCGGGAAGACGAGCCGTGATGATGAACTTGAGCAGTCGCGCAGAGCGCTTCCCAAAAACCTTATTCGCCCTCTCCCGTACAGAATCACAAAGGCGAGCGGTTCCGGAGACCTGCTGTCCCGTTCGCCGGTGCACGCCGGCGCACGGGATGGAGTAGACTACGGTGGCGGCGCAAGGCACGAGTTTGGCAAAACCTAGATTGGTTCGGTGTGTGTGCGGCGCACGCAGTGCATGACATTATATAGTGCAGCTCGGGAAAACCCTAACGGGTACAACGTGGGCCAAGTCCATGTCGCGCACGTTTAAGGTCGGTTACAGTAGCCCACGATCCGGGAGCGACCCGAACTGACTAACTGTGACGCGTCCGTCCAAACCGTTTTTCCCGGACTACAAAAATAAAGCTCGGCTCGGCGAGATTCCCGCAACCCGCAACCCGTCGTGACGGGCGAGCGGCGGAGGAGGAGGAGGAGCGCGTGAGAGAGCCCCTTATTCTCACTAACTTACCAACTAGTAGAACACTCCACCTTATAAGGTGGTGCAACTCCTCTCAAACTAGCAATGTGGGACTAAACTTTTAGCTCCCACTCCACTCACTTGTGAGCTGTCATCATTTTGGGTTGCATCACACATGGTCCTCACACACACATGGGTTTTGAGATTTAGAGAAAATCTGAAATAATACATGGGCTAGTGAAATAGCCCATTATTTCTAACAAGTATAAGGTTAAATCAGATATATTGCTCTATTGACACTCCTATGCAAATTGCACACTCCAATTAATGTTTGCTTTTCCATTGCGAGCCATGGTCAGTAAATACAGTTGTGCACTACGTTAGTTTTAGGGAAATGAAACAGGTATTTTCAGTCTATCTTGCTAATGAAACCTGAACCTCATCTATCAGTCATGAACCACTAAAAAAAAGATATTATTGTGCAGCTACTTGAGCAATGAACCGGGAACTGTGAAGCATATCCTTTTAATGAAACCTGAACTAAAACAACAATGTCAATTATTATGCTTCATAAGAATACTGAAGAGAAAGTGGTAATTAAGCACATCAAGTAACCAGATCAGGGTTATCAACAACAACAACCCATAAAGCCCTCTGGTCAGTATATGTGTGTGCATGAACCAAACGCTTCCACAACACCTTTAACGCCTTTATCAACAACAACAACCCAATGAGCACAATTCTGAATGATCACACACCTTTCAATCAGTAAATCCTCACACAGAATTCAATTTGTAATCCAACAAACAAAAGTTATGAAAACTTAATTTGCAGCTGAAACAACCTCGTGAAAATGAGCGAACCGAAACCCCAACAACAGAATCATGACTAATACAAAAAAAATCAGTTTATGGTGGAAGAACCTTGCAGGAACACAACTTGCAGTGCGCTGGCTTCCGTTCTGGGCAGACGTATTCCTGTACAGATGCACTGCTTGTACCCACTTACCTCTCTCTTCTTCGCATCCAGATTTCACAGAGTTGGTTCAGACTTCAGAGGAGAGAGCAGCACCCTCCCAGTCCCAGATGCGGCCAGACGGGAGTCGTGCTCATCCGATTCACTCCAGAGATGGCCAAGAAGCGGACCTGCGGGCAAGGTGCTGCTTGAGCCCGGAGGCAATTGGCGAGGGCAGGCGGCGCGTGGATTTTGGCAAGGGAGCGGTGGCGGCGCATGGATTTCGGCAAGGGAGCGGTGGCCGACGATGTCTTCCTCGGAGTCGAGCGCCTCCACGCCGTCGTCTAGCCGGTACCCGCCGCTCTCCGCGCCGAGGGACTTCACCGCTCGCCCGGCGTTGGCTCCGGGCGGAGTCAGAGATCTCGTCGCACGTGGCTCTGTCTCCTCGGGAGTGGCTCGGTGCGATTGAAGCAGGCTGTGGTGGGGAGGAGGCGCTGGTCCTGGATGCGGGCGAGTGGCTGATGCGAAGCGGCGAGGAGATAAGCAGGGGAGACCCGTGAGCTCGCGCCAGCGATAGGAGGAGATCGAGGGGATGGCCGCGGCGTCCAGCGGGCAGCGGGGTGCGTGGTCTGTTCGTCCCGAGGCGTGTCAGTTCGGGGAAGGAGAAAAAGAACGAACCGGTACAGTGGCACTTTGGACGTAATATCGGATTTGGTGGGAGGGCAAAACGGTAAAAATATCGACGGACCGGAAGAAGACTTAATGCTTTTATTATTAGGTATAGATAAGTAGTACAGATGAATTGTTTTGCGGCCTATTATTTGGTTGTATGATAGGCATATTTGGACTATTGTATGTGTATTTCTCTCATGTAACAAAATCAACATAAGAACATATATCATTCTAATTGCACATTAAAATTGCGACTGATTAAGAGTGTTGAACTACACTATCCAAACCATGTAGTAATTTTGCATAATACAGAAAATATGTGGCCAGTGTAGAACAAGTGAACGGAGATCGGGATAAGTTAAGTCTCTGAAAAACTTAGATTCGTACGTACTTTTCTAACTTTAAATGTTGATGTATAAACATGTTAGTGAATATGGGTAGAAGCAAATAATTTCCAGCATATGCATATAAAAAAGAATGTCCAAAGTTTCACCACGTTCATGTTTCAAAAACGTTGCACATTGTGACATGGAGTGAGCAAATGAGAGGAAGAAACACCATGGCAAAATTATTCTCACTATTAAATGTGACCTACCCATTAAGGAGGATATGGCGTTTTATCTTATTGCAATGATTCTTTTATAAAAATAGCTAACCTAGCGTAGTGATCTAACATCATGTAAGAACTATAGTTCGGTTTACAGGTCCAATATCACTTACATGCATGTTTCAAAATATGGCATGATAATCATTTGTCCACAAATTTCAGATTACATGGGTGTTTCGAAATACGTGATATTTTGTTTACCAAAACATTTGCAATAGTTGTAGAACAATTTTGTTTATTGTCACATAATGGGAAATAATGTGATATCAATGGAATCATATTGTTTTCAAAAACTTTTAACCAACTACAGATGATGCCCTCCCATTTGTGAGGGCCACCATGCTAGTTGAAGTGAACAATACAATGTACACATGTAGTATTGAATCAATAACTTACGTTGCAGCGTTCAGTGAGGAATTCCGCCACTGCTTCCGTGCCTTCAGCGGCCAGCCCGCCGATGTTCTTCTGGTCCCGACTTCTACAAGATTGTGTCACCGGCCTATGGCTAGGTTTGGAGCGGCGGGCGGAGGAACTGATGCATTGGGCGTGGAAGCAATTGCTGATATAGGAAATTTGGGATGCAACTGATCAGGCGACCAAAGGAAAGGATCGCCCACACCATGATTTTTGGGCACGGGATTTGGGAGGAGGGCATGAAGGTGGAGCGGAGGCATAGGCAAGGCTCGATTTCTGGAGGCATTACCGCAGAAGAAGTGGGCTTCGGTGCTCGGTCAGTTCGGTTGACCAAGGGACACAACCAAAATCACCGAAGTTAATTTGGTTTCCCAGAATTACTAACAGAGCTTAGTACCGAGGATTTTGGTGTCTGACAGTTCGGGTTCGGTGCAGGTCAATACGGTTCGGTTGATCGGTTCTCAGTTTATATGCCCACCCCTCACTACTACGTAATAAACACAAATGATAATCTAAAACACAAAGTATGATGATTCTAATATTATAGATCTATTTATTCTTGAGTTGAGTCATGGTCTACATATGATTGTGGTGGTTTGTATCTCTACGCCAGTGCGAGACCATGGATATCGAGGCAACGGCCCTCGAAGGTGGATTGCCCGGACGACTCTCCAGCAAGTGGCCGGGGCGGTGGTGGTAGTGGTATTCTGCTTGTCTGTGTGGATGGTGAGTAGCGGGCTGCGGTAGATCCTAGTGTTGAAGATGTTTCAGTAGTGGTGACTCTAAGATGGCGCCCTAGTGGTGTGGCTTGGTGGCAATAAGTGGTCTCTGGCATCATCGGCACGACCCGAATGTGAAATTCCAACGCTCCAGCGACATCGGAGGTGATGCCTGTGGGTCATGTGTCCCTCTTGGAAGCGTTGTTGTGGTCACCTTTCCGCCTTAGATCTCCTGGTGAAAACCCTTGATCGTCTCCATTGATTCGTCATTGATATCTTCCGATCTCGATCCGTTTTCATCGAGGAGCATGTTAGAATCCTGTCTCGAAGCCCTTTCGACTCTAGCATGGGGCGATCTCCTATCTTTTACACATGACTTAGTTGCCGGCATTCTCGTTCCTTATTGTCTGCTAGTGGGATCGACGCTTCACGGTTCGGAGCGAGAGGGCATGCGGTCCTCTTTGATGGCAACATGTTGGGTGGGATGCAATGATGTTTGCTGATTTCTCAAGAATGCGTGGTGTCACCCTCTAGTCGGTAATATCGGGCTTCTTTTGTGGGTGGCTACTTCTGTTATTTATTTTTATCGTTGATCTGCGTTTTAAGAGATCGTCACTGATTCAGTCATGTAATTTTGCTTATAAAGATGAATGAAAGCCAGAATTAAAAAAAAAAACCTTCAAATCTCCGCGCCACACAACTCAGCACGTGCCATGCGCTACAAACCAACATCGCCGAGAGCGACGTACGTTGTCCATACCCGCGATAAACCTCTGTTCCCTCTCCTCTGGCGCTCGATTCACTCCGCTCCACTCGAAAACAACCGGTGCCAGCCAGCCACTCGCCTCACTCCTATCACTCGCGCGCATCGCCCGGCGATCAAGCAACGCCCCTACGCGCGGCGTCGGTCATGGCTCTCCTGCTGCTGCACGGCTGCCTCGCGCCTGTCCACGCCAACGCCCCGGCGCACCGGCGAGCGGGGACGTCGGGCCGTCTTCTTCCCTGCCGGCGGCCGTCACGGTTTGGTGCGGTCGTTGCCTCGGCCGCAGCAGCCTCTTCGCCGTCCGGCGACGGCGCGACCGCCGCAGTGCTGCGTGGCTCGGACGGATCCACGCCCAAGGCGCGGGACTACGGCGGGACCAACGGCGCCGTTTCCGGCATCCCTAGCTCCACTTCCACCTCCGTCGAGACGACCGTCGAGAGGGTACGCACGCGCACCTCTGGCTGGTTCATTCCAAGATTATCTTTTGCCTAATAGTATGTTCGGTGTTGCGGAGTGGGCTAATGATGTTATTGACGCAGATCATCTTCGATTTCCGGTTCCTGGCTCTCCTCGCGGTCGCCGGATCGCTGGCCGGCTCCCTCCTCTGCTTCCTCAATGTAACTTTTCTCTATCTGAACTCTCTGCAGCTCATCAAGATTCAGATAACCAAACAGAATTATAGAACTTGGTTTAGCGGCCTCCTTTACCCAGAGAAATTTTGCATGGCAACCACATTTGAATTGAATGGGCTCGAATTAAGCATCTTGTATCTGATGATGTTGGTGATCAGGGCTGCGTCTACATAAAAGAGGCGTACATTTGCTACTGGACGAGCTGTGTCAAAGGTGTTCATACAGGGCAGATGGTCCTCAAAGTGGTCGAGGCCATTGGTGAGGCATTCTGCTCGTTAATTGACCCCACGATCAGCGAGATATACTAGTAGTATAGTTGAATAGTTTTCACTCTCTAAAATTTTCACTGGCTCCTGCGTGCAGATGTGTACCTTGCTGGCACGGTCATGCTGATTTTTGGTATGGGTCTCTACGGGCTGTTCATCAGCAATTCGTCCAACGATTTACCTTCTGGATCTGATCGGGCTCTGCAGGGATCATCGCTCTTTGGAATGTTTGCTCTGAAGGTAATTCAGATCCCAATCGACAAGTTTTGTTACCAGTGCAGATCCTTAATTCAGACTAAACTCAACACTTATATTCAGACTCCCAGACCAATAATGAAAAACATCTTATTGCACATAGACACCTCCTTCTCATGAAGCGTGTCAGGAAGCTGAACTTTCCATGCTGTTTTTTGATGCAGGAGAGACCGAAGTGGATGAAGATCACGTCCCTGGACGAGCTGAAGACGAAAGTGGGGCACGTCATCGTGATGATCCTGCTGGTGAAGATGTTCGAGAGGAGCAAGATGGTGAAGATCACCACGGGGCTGGACCTGCTCAGCTACTCGGTCTGCATCTTCCTCTCCTCGGCGTCCCTCTACATCCTGCACAACCTCCACCGGCCCGAGCACGAGGAGTCGGTCATGCCCAACTTGTAGCTGAAGCTCGGGAGTCGGTCGGTAGCTGGGATCGCCGATGAAATTAAGGTAGCCAAGGAAGAACACGTACCAATATCTGTAACAGTGTAGCTAGCTAGGAGTGAAGAACATATTTTAGAACGTACTTACTACATATAGCAGGAAACCTCTGAAATTTCAAGTTTATGCTGTTGTACAACCAGGTAAGGTATCAGTTACATCATTAACTGAAATGATTGCTAGCTTAATCACCCTTCACAAGCCGTGGCGGCTGGTCTGGCGAGGTCTCCAACACCATGACGGTTCTACCTGAGACACAGTACACACGGCCTGCGGCCGACAAGAGGCCGCCGAACCATAGCTCGCGCACCTCTTTGGCCTAATGCTCATCACCGGGCCTCGCGACGCCGGGCAGCGGTGGCCGCCGATATTGATCATGACCACGAACTTATCGGTCAGCTCCGCACTGAAATGGACCTCATCGAGCCATCTCGAGAAAACAATATACCGCGAGAGGCCGGACAGCAGCGTGGTCACCGGCGGGAAATCGACACTCTGCAGCCTTTTTTACTATTCAATGCTCTGCAGCCTTTTTTACTATGCCTGGCCACTCTAGCGGGATAGTGAGAAAAGGAAGTCTAAATGGAACGTAGTGTGTCGTCCGAAAGATTAAGAAGGGCTCGGTATTCATGATTTGGAGGTCAAGAATAGAGCTCTCATCGGTAAGTGGTTGTTCAAACTTCTTACTGAAGATGGGGTCTGGCAAACTCTTATAAGGAGAAAGTATACTGGCTCAAGTGCGGTATCGCAGGTTTCCTGGAAACCCGGCGATTCACACTTTTGGGCTGGCCTCATGGCAACGAAGAAATTCTTCTTTTCATATGGCTCTTTTTTCATCAAAGATGGTTCAGAGATAAGGTTCTGGGAGGATAAATGGTTAGGTAACACCACCCTCCGAGAACAATATCCTGCTTTATACAATATTGTCCTTGGACGTTACAAAAGCGATACTCTCGCTAAGGTGTTGGAGACTTCCCCACCTAATATGTCGTTCCGAAGAGATCTTATTGGTCCCCAGCTAGCTTCTTGGAATGAGTTGCTACAACGTCTGACTTTGGTTAATCTGACGCATGGGACTGATGAGTTTCGGTGGAATTTACACAGCAATGGTAAATTCTCGGTGGACTCTATGTACAAAGTTCTTATCCAGCCAGAGGTGCTAGTGGATAATAATCATAAAATTTGGAAGATGAAGATTCCACTCAAAATTAAAATATTTACGTGGTATCTTCGTTGCGGGATAATCCTCACTAAGGATATGATAGGTCTCAAACGTATCTATAATTTTTGAGTGATCCATGCTACTTTTGTGATATTGTCACATGTTTTTACTGTCATTTATATCATTTTTATGCATTTTGTCGGACTAACCTATTGACAAGATGCCCAGTGCCAGTTCCCTGTTTTTGCTGTCTTTTTGTTTCAGAAATTTACTTCTGGAAATATTCTCGGAACGCGCTGGAAATTTTTGAGGATTTTTTATTTGCCAGTCCGAAGGAGAGCCGGAGGGGAGGCCCACAGGGCAGAGGCGGCCCCCTGCCACGGCCTAGGGGTGACCCGCGGGTGGGGCCCGCCCCTGCTCCTGGGACCTCACCTCGCGGCCCTCCGACGCCTATAAAATCCTTAAAAACCTAAAAACGTCGAGGCGGCTATTATTTTTCCAGAAACTCGACTCTGACGCGCCGTCACCGAAAACCCTAGTTCGGGGTCCAATCTGAACCTGATCCCGGCACTCTGCCGGAGGGGAGATCGATTCCGGAGGGCTCTTCATCGCCATGCCTTCCTCCGGAATGATTTGTGAGTAGTCCCACCTTGGACTACGGGTCCATGGCAGTAGCTAGTTGGTAGTCTCTCTCTTGTGCTTCATGTCTTATGATCTTGTGAGCTGCCTAACATGATCAAGATCGATTATTGTAATGCTATGTGATGTGTTTGCTGGGATCCGATGGATTATGAAGTTATGTTTATATTGTGCATGATTCTTATATGAGTAATTTATGTTCTTGTATGCTCTCCGATGTGCGTAGTTACTTTGGCCAAGTGATTGTGTGTATCTCCAAGAGAGGGTATTTATGCTAGATAGTGGGTTCATGCCCCCTTTTGTTCCTGGGCACGAGTGACAGAAACGTCTAAGGGCGAGGGTGTGATGTTGCTACTAAGGGTAAAACAGCGGTGTTAATGTCTGTTTTGATATTAGTATTGCTTACTTCATGCACTTTACTTAATGCAATTGTCTATTGCTTGCAACTTAATACCGTTGGGTGACAGGCTGGATAGCGATCCCACGGTGGACTTTTTAGACAAAGATGCAGTTGGACTCAACGGTCTTTGTTCCTTGTCATGATGCCTCCATAAATATTATCATGTCCTTTTTGTCATAACTAAATTGGGTTTGTGTCATCATCTTGTCAATTGCTTAGCTGTAATTCGTTCACCCATCACATGCATATTTTACTTACTTGAGAGACTCCACTAGTGAACCCATGGCCCCCGGTCCATCTTTTTACATTGTTTTCAACCTCATTTACTTGCTTTTAATTATCATTACTCCTCTGGTCACTTTTCATATTTTATCTATTTCATCATACAATTAACCGCTTTGTGTTCTGCGAGACCGGAGAGATTGACAACCTCTCCGCCGTTGGGGACAAAGTATTTTGGTTGAGTGTGTGCAGGTCCACGTCTGTTGAATGTTAAGCGCCAGAGATCTTCAACATTCACCTCGTTGTTGATTTCAAAGTCCTACTGGTTCGATAAGCCTCAGTTCTTAACTGAGGGAAAACTGCTACTAGCTACAATTCCGCCTTCGCTTGGGGCACTACCCAACTTATCAATATCCACCATCAAGCAGTTTTCTGGCGCCGTTGCCGGGGACTTTGGAGCTACAGCAAGGGGAGTCTCATACTCTCAATCTCTTTACTTTGTTTTTGTCTTGCTTGCTTTATATCTCGTTTAGTTTATTTTCCTGTTTCAAAATTTTAAAACCCAAAAAAATTAGTGTAGTCTTTATTCCTGTCTTATTATTTTATCTTATCGTTATGTCTTCTACTGAAAACACCAAGTTATGTGACTTTACTAGCACTAATAACAATGATTTTATATGCTCTCCAATTGCTCCACCCGCTACTAAAGCGGAATTTTATGAAATTAAGCCTGCCTTGCTAAATCTTGTTATGAAAAAGCAATTTTCTGGTGCTAGTACTGATGATGCCGCCTCTCATTTAAATAACTTTGTTGAGTTATGTGATATGCAAAAGTATAAAGAGGTAGAAAGTGACATCATAAAACTGAAACTTTTCCCTTTCTCTTTTAGAGGGAGAGCAAAAGAATGGTTATTGTCTTTGCCTAAAAATAGCATTGATTCTTGGATTAAATGCAAAGATGCTTTTATTGGAAAATATTATCCACCTGCTAAAATCATACAACTAAGGAGTAACATTATGAACTTTAGACAATTTGATAATGAACATGTTGCTCAAGCTTGGGAGAGAATGAAATCAATGGTTAAGAATTGTCCCACGCATGGATTAACTATGTGGATGGTTATTAGAGGGGCGTTTTGGTGCCCGGGCTCATATGAGCCCGGTTTTGTTTTCGATTTTTTTAAAATACTAAAATGCTTCGAAAAATTATGAAAAAAAATTGGACATGAACATATTGAAGTATTCAACACTCGTGTAAAAATTCGACAGAAAATATCAAATCTGTCTTTTTGAAATAGTGGACTGTTACCTATTTTGTCTGTCAGAGTTTTGTCTTTTTTGCACAGGGCGCAAAATTTTATATTTTCTGTAGAAAATTTACACGAGTGTTGCATACATGAATATGTTTCCGTATAAATTTTTTCAGAATTTTTCGAAGCGTTTTCAAATTTTAAAAAAATCGGAAAGGCAGCCGGGCTCATATGAGCCCGGGCACCGAATTGCATTTCCGGATGGTTATCCAAACTTTTTATGCAGGTTTGAATTTTTCTTCAAGGAACCTTTTGGACTCGGCCGTGGGAGGCACCTTCATGTCCACAACATTAGGTGCACCAACTAAACTCTTGGATGAGATGATGACAAATTATTCACAATGGCACACCGAACGAGCTCTAAGTGGTAAGAAGGTAAATTTTGTTGAGGAAATCTCCTCTTTGAGTGATAAGGTTGATATGATTATGTCTATGCTTGCTACCAATCAGTCCAATATTGATCCTAATAATGTTCCACTTTCTTCATTAATTGCCCAAGAAAAGGATCAAATTGATGTTAATTTTCTTAATAGAAACAACTTCAACAATAATGCTTATCGAAATAATTTTGGTGGTAACAACTATAAGCCTTATCCTCTCAATAATGGCAACTCTTATGGTAATTCCTATGGTAATTCTTATAATCCTAATAAGAATGTGTCCTCTGATCTTGAAAATGTTTTAAAGGAATTTATCACTTCGCAAAAAGCTTTTAACAAAACTGTTGAAGAGAATTTGGAAAAACTGGATAGTCTAGTCTCTAAAGTAGACGTTCTTGCTCATGATATTGAAATTTTGAAAATTAGAACCACTCCAAATCAAGACAAACATACTGAATATTTAAATGCTATCTCTCTTCAAATTAATGAAAATGAAAGGATGATGGCTCTCTTGAAAGCTAGGTGGGCTAGAGAGGCTGAAGAAGATAGAATTGTTGAAATGAATAGGAAAACTGTTAAAGTTTATACTATCCAAACCACTAAAGAGGATCCTCCTAGTTTATTTAAAGATGATGAGATTGATTTTGATAATTTCAATCTTACTGAAGCCATTAAGTTCCTACAAGAACTTGCTAAGACACCGGAAGCTAGTAAAATAAATCTTGCCTTCACCAAACACATTACCGATGCTCTTATCAAGGCTAGGGAAGAAAAACTAAAGCTTGAAACCTCTATCCCTAGGAAGTTAGAAGATGGTTGGGAACCCACTATTAAGATGAAAGTAAATGACTTTGATTGCAATGCTTTATGTGATCTTGGTGCAAGTGTTTCTGTTATGACTAAAAGTTTCTATGATATGCTTGATTTAAATCCTTTGGAAGAGTGCTATTTAAATGTTCATCTTGCTGATTCTTCTAAAAGAAACCTTTGGGTAGAGTTGATGATGTCCTTATTGTTGTTAATGATAATTATGTTCCTGTTGATTTTATTGTTATGGATATTGATTGCAATGCTTCTTGTCCTATTATTTTGAGAAGACCGTTTTTGAGAACTGTTGGTGCTATTATTGATATGAAAGAGGGAAATATAAAGTTTCAGCTCTCCCTTAAAAAAGGGATGGAACACTTCCCTATAAGAGAAAAAAGCTTCCTTTTGAATCAATCATAAGGTCAAACTATGCTCTTGATGTTGCAAAGGCCTCCGAAAAAACTTGATATTTGGCATTGCGCCTAGCTAAAAGGCGTTAAAGAAAAACGCTTGTTGGGATGCAACCCATATTTTACTTTCAGTTTGCTTTTTGTTTTTCTTGAGTCATGAAGTTATTAATTCTGTAGCAACTTCATTGTATCTTTTTCTTTTGGTTTTTGTGCCAAGTTTAGCCTCTAATGCATTGAAAGTGCGAGGTATTATGTTGTTGTCCAAAAACAGATTCTGTGCGCCTGCTGCACGAAAATCCTAAAATTGCCAGAATTTTATATTTTTCTGATAATTTTTTACAGCAAGCCTGATGCTTTTATCTATCTTTTGTTAGTTTTAAGTTGTTTTATTTGAGCTGCAGAAGTGCCTCGAAAATTCGATATTTACATACTGTTCAGATTTTGACAGATTCTGCTTTTATTTTGCATTGTCTCTTTACCATCGTCATATGTGATACTCTAGGGGTGGAGTGCCACATTGAGGCTTAGTAAAAAGTAGCTAATGTTAAATGAAGTTGGTTTGCAATTTGTCATTAGTGGAACACATGTGCATTTTAATTTATGTGCACTAACCCTCTAATAAAATTATGAGAAGTTTTGTGTGAAGTGAGTTTTTAAGTTCCAAAGGAGAGGAATATGAAGAAATCGAGAATGGATCAAATCTCAAGCTTGGGGATGCCCCCATGGAACCCCCTCTGAATATCAAGAACTATCAAGAGTCAAATCTTAGGGATGCCCAAGGCATCCCCTCATCTTCATCGACTATCATAAGGTCGTCTTCGTCGAACTTCGTTTTTATCACTTTACATATTATGTGCTATTCTTGGAGCGTCTTTTTACTTTCAGTTTTGTTTGTTTGTTTGCTGGTCATATCTTTGTTGGATCCTAGCTTTATTTGTGTGGGAGAGAGACACGCTCCGCTTTTCGTTTGAATACTCCTTTGCTTCGCTTATATCTTTTTGAGTATTCTTAGCTACTGTCTGTTCCTAGTAAGCTCTCGCTTTTAGCTTTTATCTTGTTTAGAGCTGCTAGTTGTTAAGTTGAACTCTCTTGTTCTTCACTTATATTTTTTGGAGAGTTGTTTTGGTTGCTTGGTTAATGTGTTAGATCGGTAAAATGCTATGCATGTGGCAGTGATTTGAAGTAGAAAAACCTGCATAGTCTTGTACATCACTATGTGGATAATTTGATACCCTTCAATTGATTTGAGGCACTAAAATAATAATGGTTAAAATATGTTAATGTGTTAGAGCTGATTAGTGGAGAGGTGTTATTAAAGCATGGAGCCGTACTTTTCTAAACTGAACAACCTAAGTCAACAATGCTAATGTGTCATGAATTCTACTAAGTTGAAAATAAGTTCCTAGTGGGTAGTTACTGCAACAGTTGGGGAAGCCAACGGGGCACTTGTGTCGCCGCCACGATCCCTCTCGGGGTGTCTCTAACCATTTGTGGAACATTGAAACTGCTAGTTGTTTGCAATATACGAAATGCATTGTCGAGTTTTGGTTTTTAGCACTTCCACTTCCATATTTTGCTAGCCTCTTCGGTGTTGCGCAATTGCCCTCTCTCACATTGAGATTGGTGCATACTTCGCGAGCACATCCAACTCCGTGGGAGAACTTCATCCTGTTCTCCTACACATAAGCCAACTATCTTCCTCAAAACAGCCACCATACCTACTTATCACGGCATTTCCATAGCCGTTTCGAGATATATTGACATGCAACATCCATCATTACATTACATGACTTGATGTCGTTCTTCATTATCATATAGTTTGCTTGATCATTGAGTTAGTGTGCAGCGTGGCTTGTCACATGTTATACATTTTTTCCACACTACGCTCGATCATGCATATCTTCTTTTATACATCATGTATTAGTCTTATGAGTTATGAGTACCAAAAAGTGTGATGATCCATTTGTAATATAGAGTGTTGCTCCTACAGTGAGGTGTAAAATAAAAAAGAATCAAAGAGCCCAAAGGAGGCCAAATGAGAGAGCATTTAAAAGAGCCAAGGAGGCCACCCAAATCCAAAAAATAGAAAAAGAGAGAGGGAGCAACACTACTATCCTTTTTACCACACTTGTGCTAGTAGCACCTACATTTCATTATAGAGAGTTCTCGTATTGTTTTAGTAGTATAACTATGTGGGGAATTAACGTTATAGAACTTGGCTTGTATATTCCAAGGATGAGCCTCCTCAAGTGAGCTCTAGGTCTTCATGAGCAAGCAAGTTGGATGCACCCCCACTAGTTCCATTGGAGAGCTTTCATACACTTATAGCTCTATGTGCATCCGTTGCATGGCAATCACTACTCCTCATACAGTGTCAACTACGAGACTTCGTTCTGTCTTGTGGTTACCCTCTCCACTGTTTGAGGCTTTCCTTTTGACCTTCCAAACCTCCAACATTGTTCTCTTTGCCATAACATCATGGTGCCAAAGCCACTTCTTACTTGCACTAGTTGAGTAGACTTCGAAATAGTTGATTTGTGAAGTAGATGGATTAGGACACCTGACTTGAGCTTGGCTATTTTCATGAATGACTAATTAGATGCTTTGAAGAATGATTGATACATTACATTGGAGACATAATTCCCAATTCTTCTTTCTAAACCTTATGTATGGTTCCATGTCTCCAACACACTTATTCATGAAAAGTTTCTAGCATTCGTTAGCTAGCGTTTGTTAATCATCGTCGCGGGATAATCCTCACTAAGGATATGATACGTCTCAAACGTATCTATAATTTTTGAGTGATCCATGCTAGTTTTGTGACATTGTCACATGTTTTTACTGTCATTTATATCATTTTTTATACATTTTGTCGGACTAACCTATTGACAAGATGCCCAGTGCCAGTTCCCTGTTTTTGCTGTCTTTTTGTTTTAGAAATTTACTTCTAGAAATATTCTCGGAACGCGCTGGAAATTTTTGAGGATTTTTTATTTGTCACGACGAAGTACCAGTCCGAACGAGAGCCGGAGGGGAGGCCCACAGGGCAGAGGCAGCCCCCTGCCGCGGCCTAGGGGTCACCCGCGGGTGGGGCTCGCCCTGCTCCTGGGACCTCACCTCGCGGCCCTCCGACGCCTATAAAATCCCTAAAAACCTAAAAACGTCGAGGCGGCCATTATTTTTCCAGAAACTTGACCCCGACGCGCCGTCACCGAAAACCCTAGTTCGGGGTCCAATCTGAAGCTGATCCCGACATTCTGCCGGAGGGGACATCGATCCCGGAGGGCTCTTCATCGCCATGCCTTACTCCGGGATGATTTGTGAGTAGTCTCACCTTGGACTACGGGTCCATGGAAGTAGCTAGTTGGTAGTCTCTCTCTTGTGCTTCATGTCTTATGATCTTGTGAGCTGCCTAACATGATCAAGATCGATTATTGTAATGCTATGTGATATGTTTGCTGGGATCCGATGGATTATGAAGTTATGTTCAGATTGTGCATGATTCTTATATGAGTAATTTATGTTCTTGCATGCTCTCCGATGTGCGTAGTTACTTTGGTCAAGTGATTGTGTGTATCTCCAAGAGAGGATATTTATGCTAGATAGTGGGTTCATGCCCCCTTTTGTTCTTGGGCACGAGTGACAGAAACGTCTAAGGGCGAGGGTGTGATGTTGCTACTAAGGGTAAAACAGTGGTGTTAATGTATATTTTGATATTAGTATTGCTTACTTCGTGCACTTTACTTAATGCAATTATCTGTTGCTTGTAACTTAATACCGTTGGGTGACAGGCTGGATAGCGATCCCACGGTGGACTTTTTAGACAAAGACGCAGTTGGATTCAACGGTCGTTGTTTCTTGTCGGGATGCCTCCATAAATATTATCATGTCCTTTTTGTCATAGCTAAATTGGGTTTGTGTCATGATCTTGTCAATTGCCTAGCTGTAATTCGTTCACCCATCACATGCATATTTTATTTACTTGGGAGACTCCACTAGTGAACCCATGGCCCCCGGTCCATCTTTTTACATTGTTTTCAACCTCATTTACTTGCTTTTAATTATCAGTACTCCTCTGGTCACTTTTCATATTTTATCTATTTCATCGTACAATTAACTGCTTTGTGTTCTGCGAGACCGGAGATATTGACAACCTCTCCGCCGTTGGGGACAAAGTATTTTGGTTGAGTGTGTGCAGGTCCTCGTCTGTTGAAGGTTAAGTGCCAGAGATCTTCAACATTCACCTCGTTGTTGATTTCAAAGTCCTACTGGTTCGATAAGCCTCAGTTCTTAACTGAGGGAAAACTGCTACTAGCTACAATTCCGCCTTCGCTTGGGGCACTACCCAACTTATTAATATCCACCATCAGGATAACCTTGCGAAACGCAATTGGCATGGGAGCAAAAAGTGTGTCTTTTGTCATAAGGGCGAGACTATTAAACACTTATTCTTTGAGTGTAAATTTGCGAGTTCTATATGGTCAATCATCCAGATAGGTTCTACCTTATTCCCACCACGCAGCATTGCTAATATTTTTGGCAATTGGCTAAATGGTGTGGACCGTAGGTTTAAACGACTTATTAGGGTGGGAGCGTTAGCCGTTATATGATCGCTTTGGCTGTGTAGGATTGACAAGGTTTTCAATGATAAAAATTCTTCTCATATGCAGGTTATCTACAGGAGTACAGCTACACTCCGTTTGTGGTCTCCGTTGCAACGTGTGGAGCATCGCGACCTTTTTACGGAGGTGTGTACAAGACTGGAGGATGCGGCGAGAGACTTTTTATCCCAACATGGATGGCAGCATAATTTGCGGATTGGCCCTCCACCACCATAGGCGTTTTTATAATTTCTCATCTTGATATGTAATTCGCCTTTTTATTTTTCGCACTTGTTGGCAGATTTTGGTTGTGTTCATCTTAGCTATGCAGAGGCCGGATGTAATACTTAAAACTTTTTAAGTAATAAAGCTCCCTTTATCGAAAAAAAGAGTGGCCAGGCACCCGCGATGCCGGGAATGCCTTATAGTCACTTCGTCTGGCGGGCTGCTCGATGATGTCGATACCATGTCCGGCCAGATTGCTAGACCTAGCCGCCTACACTACAACGGGGAATTTGAGCTTGCGTGCCCACATCTGGCCATGAAAAAGCTGGATCCGCGTTCTTATGCCTAGATCTGGGCATGGAAGCCAAAATTTTGGAATTTTCTGATTTTACTTTCTTTTTATCGATTTTGGAACTATGGGGATTCAATCTCGTTTCTTTGGGGATTCGATCTCCTTCTTCTACCAAAACATCATTGATTTGTACAAGTGCTAACATATCTTGATTGATTCTTTGTTGGATCTGTATGTTATAGTTAGAAATCTTGTAAATCTGTGAATCCCGTGAATTGGAAAAGAAACTCTTAAATCATGTTTCTTGTACAAAATTAGCTTGAATCTGAGCTGATTTGGTAAGAAACTTGTATAGTAATTGCATGATACATTTAAGAGTTATTCGAATAAACAATTTACTATGCCTGGTCACTCTAGCGGGATAGTGAGAAAAGGAAGTATCGACTGGCTAAATGGAATGTAGTGTGTCATCCTAAAGATCAAGGAGGGTTCGGTATTCATGACTTGGAGGTCAAGAATAGAGCTCTCCTCGGTAAGTGGTTGTTCAAACTTCTCACCGAAGATGGGGTCTGGCAAACTCTTCTAAGGAGAAAGTACATTGGCTCAAGTGCGGTATCACAGGTTTCCTGGAAACCCGGCGATTCACACTTTTGGGCTGGCCTCATGGCAACGAAGAAATTCTTCTTTCCATATGGCTCTTTTTCCATCAAAGATGGTTCAGAGATAAGGTTCTGGGAGGATAAATGGTTAGGTAACACCACCCTCCGAGAACAATATCCTGCTTTATACAATATTGTCCTTGGACGTCACAAAAGCGATACTCTCGCTAAGGTGTTGGAGACTTCCCCACCTAATGTGTCGTTCCAAAGAGATCTTATTGGTCCCCGGCTAGCTTCTTGGAATGAGTTGCTACAACGTCTGACTTTGGTTAATCTGACGCATGGGACTGATGAGTTTCGGTGGAATTTACATAGCAATGGTAAATTCTCGGTGGACTCTATGTACAAAGTTCTTATCCAGCCAGAGGTGCTAGTGGATAATAATCATAAAATTTGGAAGATGAAGATTCCACTCTAAATTAAAGTATTTGCGTGGTATCTTCGTCGCGGGATAATCCTCACTAAGGATAACCTTGCGAAACGCAATTGGCATGGGAGCAAAAAGTGTGTCTTTTGTCATAAGGACGAGACTATTAAACACTTATTCTTCGAGTGTAAATTTGCGAGTTCTATATGGTCAATCATCCAGATAGGTTCTACCTTATTCCCACCACGCAGCATTGCTAATATTTTTGGCAATTGGCTAAATGGTGTGGACCGTAGGTTTAAACGACTTATTAGGGTGGGAGCGTTAGCCGTTATATGGTCGCTTTGGCTGTGTAGGAATGACAAGGTTTTCAATGATAAAAATTCTTCTCATATGCAGGTTATCTACATGAGTACAGCTACACTCCGTTTGTGGTCTCCGTTGTCGACCTTTTTACGGAGATGTGTACAAGACTGGAGGATGCGGCGAGAGACTTTTTATCCCAACATGGATGGCAGCATAATTTGCGGATTGACCCTCCTCCACCATAGGCGTTTTTACAATTTCTCATTTTGATATGTAATTCGCCTTTTTATTTTTCGCACTTGTTGGCAGATTTTGGCTGTATGCATCTTAGCTATGCAGAGGCCGGGTGTAATACTTAAAACCTTTTACGTAATAAAGCTCCCTTTATCGAAAAAAGAGTGGCCAGGCATCCCGCGACGCCGGGAATGCCTTATAGTCACTTTGTCTGGCGGGCTGCTCGATGATGTCGATACCATGTCCGGCCAGATTGCTAGACCTAGCCGCCTACACTACAACGGGGAATTTGAGCTTGCGTGCCCACATCTGTCGGAGAACTGTCCCAGGAACTGGGTGTGTCTCACGAAGGATCGAGTAAGGGGCTGAACACGGAATCAAACAACCCTCAACGTGCCTCGGCGACGGTGCTCGTCGAACTCGCTAGGGGGAAGCACTGCAGAGAGGAACACACAGAATTACCCAGGTTCAGGGCCCACTAGGTGAGGTAAAACCCCTACGTCCTGCTTCGAGTTGTATCGCACTTGCTTGGGGAGGTTCTAGTACAGGGCGAGCTTGGCGAGCTCAAGGTGGCTACAATGGCTAACCCTAGAATCGGAGGAAGAACCAAAGATTCAACCAGCGTGGAACCCTTTGCCCGAACGCGCTCCCCTCCTTTTATAGGTGTCTCGGGCCTCTTCCCCAAAACATCTTGGCGGGAAGGGCTACCACATGGCGACAAAGGAGGGGGTGCGGTGCACGATAAAGGTAGAGTCCACCGTAAAGGTAAAGTCCGTGGACGCGGTCCACGGTAGGGGGCAGCGTCACCAAAGCTGGAAAAGCCACCGTCCAGCCAGGAGGGTGGGCTGGCGCCGCTGAGGTGGGAGGTGTCCCACGGTGACGTCGCCCTTGGAGCGTAGCTGCAAACGGTTCCCTTATCACCAAAGTGGCAAGTCTCGTTGTCCGCTTTGCTTGGTGCAGCTTTGTTGACTCCTTTATACATAAGAATGGCAACTGTGGCGCTGCTGTCACCGCGCGCTGGCGCGGTCGTCACTCTGCGGAGGACGCAAAGCCCATGTGCGCTCTGCCGCGGAGGCATAGCTGGCTTCGAGAGGAAGGAAGCCTCGCGAGGCGAAAAGGCCTCTCCGAGCCTTTCGGCTTGGTCCTTAGCAGAATTTGCAGGTGGCATCTGAGATGCCCTCTCAAGGAGAGGTCCCTCGCTGAGGGAAAAACCCTTGGCGAGGAAGAGAGGTCCCTCGCGAGGCTCGCCAGGCTTGGAGAGCCTGGTCCTTAGCAAAATCTTCTGAAGAATGTCATGGGCCCTGGCAGGCCGGCCCGTGGTACCCTGGTTTCCACTGTGCCGACAGTAGCCCCCGGGCCCGCGATGGGCACGCCGGAGTCCGTCGATGGAGGCGAAGCGTCGAGGGCCCAACGGTGCCTGCCTGGGCCGTGACACGTGGGGCGCAGCGGTTGCGCCCGCGGCCACGACCTCCTCGGCTTCAACGGGCGACGTGGCGGGGCCCGCCACGACTCGGGAGCCGGTCAATAAAGCCTGGGCGCGGAGACAGCGCCCATCACTTCTCCCAACGCCTCCATCTCTCCAGAGCGCTCCGTCTCCAAAATCTCCTTCTCCAGCTTCCATGGCGCCCAAGAAGGCAACCGCCGACCAGAGGGGCAAGGCCGCGATGCAGACCGGCACGTCGGCGGCGGCGCAGGGTGCTGCACCCCAGGGGGCGATGCTGGAAACCCGCGTTCGTGCGGCGGCGCTAGAGAAGGTAGTGCGCCACCTGGCGGCCGCCAACACCCACGAGCTCGGCGCCACAAGCATGGCGCCCGGCAGCAGCAAGGTCGGCGCGGGGTACTACCCCATCTTCCTTCACACCCTCTACGCCGGCCTCGTTCCTCCCTTCTCCAGCTTTCTCATGGGGATCCTTGAGGCGTACCGGATCCAACTCCTTCATCTCCACCCAAACTCCATACTCATCCTCGCCATCTTCGCCTACCTCTGCGAGGCGTACGTCGGCATCCACCCCTCGGTGGCGCTCTTCCGCAGCTTTTACGCCCTCCGGAGCACCGCGTCGAACGAGCGGTTCGGATGCGTCTCCTTCCGCATCGCCGCCGCCAGGAGCGAAGACTACATCCCCATCGCGTGGCTTGGTGAGAACGCCATCACCAAGGTGACGAAGAAGGTGGAGGATTTCCGCCAGAAGTGGTTTTTCATCGGCACCAAGTCGTCGAACCGCCACCTGGAGGTACCCGTGGCGCCCCCGAAGAAGTGGGCGCGCTGGGCGAGCGGCGACTTCGAGGGCCCCAAGCTTGAGGCGGTGTACGAGTGCATTCGGGTGCTCCGCGAGGCCGGGCTCACCGGCCGGATGGTGGCGAGGGACTTCGTCGAGCGCCGCATTGCCCCCCTCCAGTGGCACTCGGAGCCGATGTGGACGTACTCAGGCGAGGAGGACAGGATGCGCCTGAGCGCAGACGACTTCACTTCGGACGAGCTGGAGCAGGTCATGAGGGTCCTCTTCGCCACGGCGTCCATTCCGTCCCCAGCCAACGATGATGCCTTGCCACTGTTCGCCTATGTGGAGGAGAGCGTGCGCGAAGCCCGTGAAATCCTACCCATCTTCAATGAATGGGGCATCAAGCCAGCAAGGCTCCACGGGCCCCGCAGCAACCCGTGGGCTGCGAGCTGGAGCAGGTGGGCGACTCGCCGGAGCCAGACGAGGTCGAAGATTCTGGCGAGGACGAGGCCTCGAGAGGCGCCAACCCCTCTGGCGAGGACGAGGCCTCGAGAGGCGCCAACCCCTCGGGAGGCGACGCGGGCTCAAGGAACATGCCGCCTGGCGAGGACCTCCAGGAGATCTCCTCCAGCGGCGACGAGGATGCCTTCCGCGTGGCCCGCGCCCGACGCATCGTAGAGGAGGAGGAGGAGAGCGGCAGCAGGGGAGGACGCCGCGAGCCCCGCACCAAGGCTCTCCACGACAGGAACGCCTGGCAGGGAGGGACGGCCCCCCGAGAAGATGCAGGAGGGCCTCAAGAGGAGGCCAGGGTGAGCAGCCCCCAGCCTCCGAAGGCGAAGAAAGGGTGTGGAGGATGGCCGACAAGTAAGCCTCAATTCTTCTTTTTCCTTTAGCATTTTGCTTCTTGATAATCCTTTGACGGATCTTCTGCTTGTTTGTCTTCAGGAACTCTGCGGCGCCGAAGAAGCGGCGGATCCGCAAGCTTGGGGAGGCCGCTCACGCCCCCGCAGCGCCGCCGGTGGCTGACGAGCCGCAGCACGCGGCTGCTCCTCCTACAGGCGAGCGCCACGAGGAGGAGGATGACGACGTCATTGAGGTGGTGCCGCCGCCCGTCCAGACCACTCTTCCTCCCGCGGGTGAGCATCGCGCAGAGGAGGTGGTTGAAGAGGCGACGGCGCCGCCAGCTCGGGCCGCCACTCCTCCCGTACAGCAGGAGGCGACGGAGCAGGAGAGGGTGGACGAACAGATCGTCATGGAGCCGCCTCCGGAGGAGGAGGAGGCTCCCACAAGAGGGGCCGACGCCCCCGAGGCCGTGGCGGACGCGGCCACCACGAGAGGGGCGGGAAGCGCCCCCGAGGAGCAGGAGGTGGAGGCGCCTCCAGAGCCCACAGATACGGGAGCTGGGGGCGAGAGGGCGCCCAGCCCCCAGCGGGCTCCAGACGCGGGAGGCGACGCCAGCGCCCACGCGAGCCCCCAGAGGGCTCCTGACGCGGGGGGCGAGGAGGGCGCCCACACGAGCCCTCAGAGGACCCCTGAGGCGGGAGGCGTCCTCGCGAGCCCCCGGGCCGCACCGGAGGCGGCCGTGAGCCCGAGACAGGGTGCCTCTAGCGCCCCGCCAAGGGGCGAGATCTCTGCACCCCGTAGCGATGCGGGGACCTTGGCGCTGCGGGAGCCGCGGCGCCGAGCGGTTCGCCGCCAAGCCATCCTCGGCCAGGCACGGCGGACGCTTGAGGCGCTGGAGGCGCAGCTCGCTGAAGAGGAGCTCGCCCAGGCGGAAGAGCGGGCGAGGCTCGACGAGGGCTGGGCCCTCCTCCGCGAGAGCGTGGAGAGCTGCCGCCGGCAGGACGCGGCGGCCCTGGCGGCCCGCCTAGAGGCCATGCGCTTCGCCGCAGAGACCCGCGACAGTGTGAAGCGGGGAAGCGGCGGAGATAATGGAGCAGCTGGACGCCACGAGGGTGGCGCTCGAGGTGGAGACCGCCTCCAAGCAACAGGAGATAGCGGCCGCGGAGCAGAAGTTCGTTGCTGACTCCAAGGTTGTAGAGGCCAGCCTGAAGGAGCTCCACGAGAGGCTGGACACCCGCGAGAAGCGGCTGGGGCAGTGTGAAGCGGAGCTCACGCAACGCGAGGGAGCGCTCTACCCCCGCGAGGAGGAGCTGAGCCGACGCGAAGAGCAGGTCCAGCAGCTTGAGGCGGACCAGGCCACCCGCGAGGGGCAGCTGCAGGCTCGCGAGGGTCGGGTGGCCAGGGATGAAGCCTCCTACGCCGAGCGTTTCGCGATGGCCAACGACAACCTTGCGGCGAAGGAGAGGAGATAAAGGAGGAGGCTGATACGTCTCCGACGTATCTATAATTTCTTATGATCCATGCTTGTTTTCATACCATTTGCTACATGTTTTGTTTACATCTTATAGCATTTTTATGCATTTTTGGAAATAACATATAACAAGATGCCCCAGTGCCAGTTCCTGTTTTCTGCTGTTTTTCCGTTTCAGAAAAGTACTTAAGGAATATTCTCGGAATCGGACGGGACAAAAACCCAGGATCTTATAATTTTGTCATGCACATGGAGTCCAAAGGGGAGCCGAAGACGTACCAGAGGGCGACCACACCCTAGGGTGGCACGGCCCACCTGTCTGCCGCGCCACCAGGTGGTGTGGCCCCCTCGGGCCTCCACCGACGCCGCCCTTTCGCCTATATAATCCCCCCAACAAGAAAACCCTAAGTACCCGATCAAAATTCCAGAAAAACATCCGTCGCCGCCGCCGTCGTCAAACCTAGTTCGGGAGGGTTCTGAAGCCCTCCCCGGCACCCTGCCGGAGAGGGAATCATCGCCGGAGGGCTCTACACCACCATGCCCGCCTCCGGACAGATGAGTGAGTAGTTCATCCTTGGACTACGGGTCCATGCAGTAGCTAGATGGTAGTCTTCTCCTCTTGTGCTATCATGTTTAGATCTTGTGAGCTGCCTATCATGATCAAGATCATCTTATTGTAATGCTACATGTTGTGTTTGCTGGGATCCGATGAATAGAGAAGTACCTTGTGATGTTGATTATTGATATTATCATGTCTATGTTATTGTGATCTTGCATGCTTTCCGGGTACTTGTAATTGCCTTGATCAAGTAGTTGCTTGTATCTCCAAGAGGGAGTATTTATGCTAGATAGTGGGTTCGGTCCCTGTGTGCCTTGGCTTGAGTGACAGAAACATATAAGGACGGGGGAGTGCCGTTGCTACTAGGGAGTAAACTTTATGCACAGTTCTTCATGCAATTGTCTGTTGCTTGCAACTTAATACTGGAGAGATTTTACGGTATGTTATCTCAAAGGTGGACTATTTAGGCATAGGTGTATGCTTGGAACAGCTATCTATGTATTTTGTCGTAATGCCCAAAGCATCTCATATAGACATCATCATCCTCTGTATTATGCAATGTTCATGCATTGTCATGCATTCTCTATTCTGTCAATTGCCCAGCTGTAATTTGTTACCCAGCATGTGTAGTATTTTATTTATGGAGAAGACACCACTAGTGAACTGTGGACCCCGGTCTATTCTTTTACATCTGCAATTAAATCAACTGCTCTACTGCTTTCATTTACTGCAAACAAGCTTCCTTCCACACATACATTTAATCCTTTGTATTCAGCAAGGCCGGTGAGATTGACAACCTCACTGCTTAGTTGGGGCAAAGTAGTTTGATTGTGTTCTGCAGGTTCCACTGTCTCCCCTGCAACAGCTCTTTTTCTGGCACCGTTGCTGTCAACACGCCAAGCACATTTTCTGGCGCCATTGCAGTTGTGGACAACCTTCTGAAGCATTCCTCACTCCTACTGGTTCGATAACCTTGGTTTCTAACTGAGGGAAAACTTGATGCTGTGCTCCTCAAACCTTCCTCTTGGGGTGCCCAACGAAGCGTGATTGACTAACACCTCTCGCGCTATCAAGCTCTTTTTCTGGCGCCGTTGCCGGGGAGTTAAGAGTGCTCAGTAAGAAGCTTCTCGAAGTACCAAACTTCTCACTCCTCCGTCAACAACTCTTTTTCTGGCGCCGTTGCCGGGGAGTAGAGAAGCTTCTGCAAGGGGAGTCTCTCAGTTCCAATCTCTTTACTTTGTTTTAGTCTTGCTTATTATTATTGCTTTGTCTTGTTTTGCTTTCTTATATCAAAAACACAAAAAAATTAGTGTAGAATTTATCTTGTTGCTTTCCTATATCAAAAACCCAAAAAAATTAGTTACTTGTTTATTTTTGTGTAATTCGGTTTACCTTGCTTTTCTTAAAAATGAATGCTCCTGAAGTTGAAGTTCGTTCTTTTAAACAACAAGGGGGAGAAAGTCTGAAAGATGCGTGGTATAGGATTAGTGATGCTCATCATAGATGTACAAAAAAATATTCCACAATGATCCTTCTTAGGAACTTTTATGTTGGTATCACTAGTTGGTATAGGTATGTTCTTGATACTCTCACAGGTGGTAATTTTCTTGGTACTCCTGCTTTGGAAGCTAGAAATATAATTGAAAGTTTAGTTGGAGTACCACCTATTAAAACTTTTGAAACTGAGGTCACTTTAGAAGATATTATGAATAGGTTGAATGCTATGGAAAATAATTTGCCAACACCTCTTGATATTAGTGAAATGGATGAATCTATAGTAAAAATTGATAAGAGAGTCACTATCCTAGAAGCCAACAACACTAAAGATAATCAAAACCTTAGGATTGGTGATTTAGAAGAGGCAATGGAAACCATAAGTTCAACCTTTTCTTCTCTTAAGTTTAAAAGCAAGAAAGTCCCCTCTGGAAAAGAGCAAAGATTTATATATGTTCCTAAGGCACCAAAGCCAAGAACAAATGATGCAACCAAAGGTGATGTAAATGAGGCAACTTTAGAAATACCCAAGGTACCAATTATGAAAAATTCTGTTTTGGGGAATACTTTTGATGAGTTTGATGCTTCTTCTCTTGGAAATACTTGATGTTCACTTTCTGCGCCTAGCTGAAAGGCGTTAAAGAAAAGCGCTTATGGGAGACAACCCATCATTTTATTTTCAGTATCTTTTCTTTTATTTGAGTCAAGAAGTTTGTTTACTTCTGTAGCAACTTCTTTGTATCTTTATTTTCTTGCAATGTTGTGCCAAGTAAGGTCTCTAGTAGAAAGTTTTTGCTATATTTGGATTTCTGCACAGGAAACAGATTTCTGTCTGTCACCGTTAAATTCTTCATTTATTCCAGAAGCGACGAAATGCTTTGAGATTTTGTGTGCTGAATCTTCATATATGTATGAAACTTTTTCTAGTTCAGGGATTTTCGATTTGAGCAAATATAGTGCCTCGAAAAAATTCGTCTTTACAGACTGTTCAGATTTTGACAGATTCTGCCTTTTATGGTGCATTGCTTCCTTTGCGATGTTTATTTGGATCTTTTTGATTCTTTGAGCATCAGTGGCTGTAGCTAATGTTATAATGCATTAAGGTGTGCTTGTGTCACAGTAGAACTTGTGAATTTTTGGTTTATGCACTAACCCTCTAATGAGAATTACTTTGAGTTTGATGTGGTGGAAGTTTTCAAGTAAACAAGAGGGATGATATGATGAGATCAAGAAGAGTGAAAAGCCTAAGCTTGGGGATGCCCCCATGGGTCATCCCAGCAAATTCAAGAAGACTCAAGCATCTAAGCTTGGGGATGCCCAAGGCATCCCCTTCTTCATCGACAAAACTATCAGGTCATCTCTAGTGATACTATATTTTTATTCTTCTACATCTTATGTATTTTGCTTGGAGCGTCTGTTTTTATTTTGTGTGTGTTTTAGTTTTCTTAATAAGTTGGATCCTAGCATTCTTGTGTGGGAGAGAGACACGCTCCGCTTTTTCATATGAATACTCATGTTCTTCACTTATATTTGTTGAGTATTTTTAGCTACTGTTTGTTTTCTAGTAAGCTCTCGCTTTTAGAATTTTATCTTGTTTAGAGCTGCTAGTTCTTTGTGTTAAGCTCTCTTGTGTTTTCACTCTTATTTTTAGAGAGTTGTTTTAGTTGCTTGGTTAATGTGTTATATTGGAAAATGTTATGCTTGTGATAGTGGTATGAATAGAGAAAAACTGCATAGTCTTGTAGACCATTGTGTAGATAACTTGATTCTCTTCAATTGTTTTGAGGTATTAAAATAACTAATGGTTAAAATTTGTTGGCTAATGTTGTTAAGAGCTGATTAGTGAAGATGTGTTAGTAGAGCGTGAAGCCGTACTTTTCTAAACTAAAAACAACATAAGTCAATAGTGCTTTAGTGTCGTGATTTCCTCTTAGTTGAAAAGAAGTTTCTAATGGTATAGTTACTGCAACGGTCGGGGAAGCCAACGGGGCACTTGTGTCGCCGCCATGATCCCTCTCGGGGTGTCTCTAACCATTTGTGAGACTTTGATACTGTTAGTTGTTTGCAATATACGACATGCTATGTGAGTTTTTGGTTTTTGGCACTTCCACCTCCATATTTTGCTAGCCTCTTCAGTACTTTGCATTGCCCTTTTTCACATTGAGATTGGTGCATACTTCGCAAGTACATCCAACCCCGTGGGAGATTTCATCTTGTTCTCCTACACATAAGCCAACTATCTTCCTCAAAACAGCCACCATATCTACCTATCACAGCATTTCCATAGCTGTTCCGAGATACATTGCCATGCAACATCCATCGTTTACATTACATGACTTTATGTCATTTTTACTTCATTGCCATATAGTATTTCTTGACCATTTGAGTTAGTGTGATGCGTGGTTTTCCACATGTGTTACATCTTTTCCACACTACGCTCGGTCTTGCATATCCACCATACACCATGTATTAGTCTTTGAGTTTTGAGTATACCAAAAAGTGTGATGATCATCTTGTAAAATAGAGTGTTGCCTCTACCTGTGAGCATATTGAAAAGAGTCCAAAGTGGCCAATCAAAAGAGTCCAAAAGAGACCAATGAGAGAAAAATATAAAAGAGCCACAAAGGCCTCAAAAAGTAAAAAGCAAAAAAAAGAGAAAAAGAAAAAAGAATATAAAATGAGAGAGGGGGCAACACTACTATCCTTTTATTCCACACTTGTGCTAGTAGCACCTACATCATTGTAGTGAGTTTTCATGCTTCATTAGTATAACTATGTGGGGACCAAACGTTATAGAACTTGGCTTGTATATTCCAACGATGAGCCTCCTCAAGTGAGCTCTAGGTCTTCATGAGCAAGCAAGTTGGATGCACCCCCACTAGTTCCATTGGAGAGCTTCCATTCATATAGCTCTATGTGCATCCGTTGCATGGCAATCACTACTCCTCATTCAGTGTCTACTACGGGACTTCCTCTTGTCTTGTGGTTACCTCTTCCACTGTAGTTCACTAGTGATTATTGATATTATCATGTCTATGTTATTTGTGATCTTGCATGCTTTCCGGTACTTGTAATTGCCTTGATCAAGTAGTTGCTTGTATCTCCAAGAGGGAGTATTTATGCTAGATAGTGGGTTCGGTCCCTGTGTGCCTTGGCTTGAGTGACAGAAACATATAAGGACGGGGGAGTGCCGTTGCTACTAGGGAGTAAACTTTATGCACAGTTCTTCATGCAATTGTCTGTTGCTTGCAACTTAATACTGGAGAGATTTTACGGTATGTTATCTCAAAGGTGGACTATTTAGGCATAGGTGTATGCTTGGAACAACTATCTATGTATTTTGTCGTAATGCCCAAAGCATCTCATATAGACATCATCATCCTCTGTATTATGCAATGTTCATGCATTGTCATGCATTCTCTATTCTGTCAATTGCCCAGCTGTAATTTGTTACCCAGCATGTGTAGTATTTTATTTATGGAGAAGACACCACTAGTGAACTGTGGACCCCAGTCTATTCTTTTACATCTGCAATTAAATCAACTGCTCTACTGCTTTCATTTACTGCAAACAAGCTTCCTTCCACACATACATTTAATCCTTTGTATTCAGCAAGGCCGGTGAGATTGACA
This sequence comes from Puccinellia tenuiflora, assembly GCA_012064385.1. Taxonomy (NCBI): domain Eukaryota; kingdom Viridiplantae; phylum Streptophyta; class Magnoliopsida; order Poales; family Poaceae; genus Puccinellia; species Puccinellia tenuiflora. The sequence continues at coordinate 396,420 of QRDG01000238.1, read as the reverse complement.
ACCTCACTACTTCGTTGGGGCAAAGTAGTTTGATTGTGTTCTGCAGGTTCCACTGTCTCCCCTGCAACAGCTCTTTTTCTGGCACCGTTGCTGTCAACACGCCAAGCACATTTTCTGGCGCCATTGCAGTTGTGGACAACCTTCTGAAGCATTCCTCACTCCTACTGGTTCGATAACCTTGGTTTCTAACTGAGGGAAAACTTGCTGCTGTGCTCCTCAAACCTTCCTCTTGGGGTGCCCAACGAAGCGTGATTGATTAACACCTCTCGCGCTATCAGAGGCCAACGACAGGGTCAAGCTCATCCGCCTGGACCTCGCCAAGGACTATGACGAGAAGGCCAAGAAGCAGGAGGAGCGCTTCAAGGCGAAGCGCAAGGAGCTCCAGGACCGCATCCAGGAGCTCGAGAAGGGGGAGAAGAAGATGGCTTCCCACCTTCAGGACGCCAAGGAGGCTCAAGCCCGCGCTGAGGGGAAAGCCGCCGCCTTGGAGAAGGACTTGAGCGAGCTCCACCAGCAGGTGGGGCCAGTCGTGAACCTTGTGGAGGACGCACGAAGCAACGCGGAGCATGGGCGGACCATGACGCGCCAACGCCAGCTCATGCTCCAAGGCTTGGTGGCCCGTGCGCACGCCGTTGGGGACGACCTGAGGATAGAGGTTCCCTCCTTTTCCGCAGGGAGCGACGACGAGGCCGCATACACGTTCTTCTTCGAGCAATTCCTCGGAAAGCTTGAAGAGACCGCGAAGGGCTTCGACGAGCGCGTCGTGGAGGAGAGCCGTGATCTCCTCGTCATCGCCACCTGCCGCATCTTCAGCAACCTCGCGAGGCTCCAGCCCTCGCTTGACCTCGAGGCCGTGACGGCGCCGGTCGTCATCAGCGACAGGGCGCGGAAAGCCGCCGAGGCGTACGCCAAGAAATTCGACCAAGTCGTGGTCGATGAAGACGAAGGCGACGACGAGGAGGATGCCCTGGAGGAGGAGGCGGAGGCTGCTGTGGATGGAGCGGGCACCTCAGGAGGCGCGACGGCCTGAGCTCCTTCGTGTATCTGGACGTGCAGGAGCACGAATTATCTTAGCATTTCATTTGTAATAGATTTTGTAAAGACTTGCTTTAAGCTTTGTCTGCTTGGTGAATATCCCTCGCGAGGCTTTTGTCTTCCCTTTCATGCCTTTTCGCTCTACGTCTTAGGGCCCTCTCTTAGCGCTACACCACCGCCGCTTCGGTATGCGAGAGTCAGGGCTGCACAAGGCCGGGGGGTGCGTGAGGCCTCAAGACGTAAGAGCTCCCAAGTCGCGATGCTTGGGGCTCCCCTTTAACGTGCAAGCAGCCCATGAGGCGCAGGAGAGAAAAGAGGCTCGAGGGATGAAAACCAGCGAAAGGGATTTCAAACAAGTGTCTGGACTTAGCTTCACGAGGCGTTTTGCCTTGGAGGGGGTGTTTGTTCCCTGATGAGGTATTTTTCGCCTTGGAGAGGGTGTCGGTTCCCTGGCGCTTGCTTTGGACCTGTTTTCCTGCGTTTTGACAGATAGGCGTACTCACAAGCAATACATAGCTAGACGACTTCATGCGTGCTCGTAGGTTCCTTCATGTGTGTCTCATGAGGAGAACAGGCACCAAGGTCCTTGGTGAGTTGATGTGCACGGGAGCCGGTCCATGAGTTCAGAGCTCCTTGGGAGTTGACATGCATGAAAGCTGACCCGTGAGTTCAGAGCTCGGACTCCTTGGGTTTTAGGCGCGGCTGGGATGCTCCCGAAGCACAGGCACCATGTCCAGCCCTCGCCCGCGAGATACACAGGAGGGATCATACGAGCAAGGATGAATCAGCAATAACATAAATGCTTACCAAAGCAACAACATATGCTGGCGCGAAGCGCAAAGGTTCAAAGTGACCTGAAACAGAGGTTCATTACACTGGCGTGGCCAGAAATACAAAATCCGCCATGTCAGGCATGGGGTTCCACATGTTGTGGCTGAGACTCTCGAGGGGGCGTGCCCGAGGCGACGCATGTAGAGAGAGCTCAGAGGGGGCCCCTATGCGGGGGTGGCTTGTAGAGCCTGCGGTCCACCATGGCTGGGCATGGGGATCCACCTCGCCAAGGCATGGTGCTTGAAGAAGTCACCTTGCCGAGGCGCGGTGGCTTGGGAGTCTTCTCGAACGGCCCGCGGCAACGTATAGTAGAGAGGGGAGCCCGAAGCTTTTCCTCGTGGAGGATGTGACCTTGGTCACGACGTTTTTACCGTGGCTGCACGGGGTGGCTGTCACGGGGAGGAAGCCTTGACGTTTTTACCGTGGCTGCACGGGGGGTCTCCAGCGAGGACCGGGGCCTCGCGAGGGGATCAGCCTCGCGAAGGCCGGAGCCTCGGGAGAAGGCCAGAGCCTAGACGTTTTTACCGTGGCTGCACGGGGGGTCTCCAGCGAGGACCGGGGCCTCGCGAGGGGATCAGCCTCGCGAAGGCCGGAGCCTCGGGAGAAGGCCAGAGCCTAGACGTTTTTACCGTGGCTGCACGGGGTGGCTGTCACGGAGAGGAAGCCTTGACGTTTTTACCGTGGCTGCACGGGGGGTCTCCAGCGAGGACCGGGGCCTCGCGAGGGGATCAGCCTTGCGAAGGCCGGAGCCTCGGGAGAAGTCCAGAGCCTAGACGTAGGCGGCGCGATGGCCCCCGCGAGGGGCTCAGCCCCCGAGGGGTGCTCATCGATCCAGTGCTTGCCGCTGGCCTTGAGGTGCTTGAAGCTTCTCGGCTTGAGGCCCTTGAGTACTAAGGGGAGCGCCGAGGGTAGCCCCCGAGCGCTCGCGGGAAAGGTCCCAGAGAGTCTAGCCCCCAGACCGCGAATGACTCGACGAGGGTGGTTGTTGAAGTGGCAACGGTTGGCTCCTCTCGAGGCTCGGCATGGGGCTGGAGGCTTGAAGTGGCTGCTTCCTTGCCCTGGAGTTTTGGGCTTGGCGAGGCGGAGCTCTGCTTGGCGAGGACCGGCTCTGCTTGGCGAGGGCGTGGGGCAACCATGATGGGTGGGCTCGCCAGATACTTCTTCAGGTCCTCGAATGCCTTTGCCGCTTGGCGTCTGGCTCCACTGCGAGGACCGCAGTGGTCTTGCGCTTCTCGGTGGATTTCTTCTTCTTCTTGGACTCCTCGGTGGGGTCCCCTGGCTCGTTCTTGACGAATAGGCGGCCCTCCTCAGCCTTGGCGCACTTGTCCGCCAAGTCGAAAAGCTTGATGACGGTGGTGATGTTGTCATGGATGCCAAGCTTCTCGAGCATCCGCACATCCGTGACCCCAGCCTGGAAGGCCGAAATGACCTGCGCGTCGGTGGCGTTGGGGATTTTGTTGCGCACTTGGCTGAAGCGCTGGATGTACTTGCGGAGGGTCTCGCCAGGCTTCTGGCGCACGGCGCGGAGATCGTTGTACGTGAGGCCGCGCTCATACGTGCCCTTGAAGTTGGCGACGAAGCACCGGCAGAGGTCCTCCCAGGTGTTGATGGACTCGGCGGGGAGGTTGGTGAGCCACGAGGACGTGGAGTCCTTGAGGGCCATGGGGAACCAATTCGCCATGACCTTGTCGTCGCCCCCGGCGGCCTGGATGGCCAGAGTGTAGAGCTGCAGGAACTCCAGGGGGTTGTTCTTGCCGTCGTAGCGCGGAGGGAGATCCGGCCGGAACTTGACCGGCCAGACGACGCGACGAAGGTTGCGAGTGAACGCAGCCGTCGTGCCGTAGGTGACCGCGCCGTTGGCGAGGGTGGCGTGGAGGTGGCGCCCTGCGGCGGCGACGTCATGGACGGCGCGGTTGTGGCGATCCTGGTTGCGCTCGATGCTCACGCTTGCGTCCTTCGGGGCTCGCTGCACGATTTGGCAGTCATGCGGCGACGACGCGTGTGATGCAGCGCGGTTGCCGCGAGGAGGAGCCCCGGCTGGAGCAGCATGCGGTGGAACCGGTGGAGCTGGAGCAGGCGCGGGGTGACGAGGAGGAGCATGCGGCGCACCGTGCGCCACGTCCCCTGCGCGTGCAGAGAGAACCAGCGAACGAGACGGTGCGGGAGCGGCGACGCGAGCAGCGCCGACGAGCTCGGAGAGGCGGTTGAGCCAGGCTTCCTGGGCCTCCGGCGTGGGACGGTACTGCAGCAGCTCCTGCGCCATGAGGAGCGCAGTCACCGGGCTGGGCGCAGGGCGGCCCAGTGAGGAGACAGCACGGTCCCGCAACGGGTGCAGGGAGGAGGCCTTCTCTTCGCTGAGGTCGTCCTCAGCGTGGTCGATGTCGTCGTCCTCCGGGTGCTCGACGCGGGGCTCGGGGTCGATGCGGCGCTCCGGAGTAGCACTTCCGCGCGGGGGGCCGCGCGGGTTGCCAGCGGGAGCGGTGGCGGCGCTGGCTGTCCGGCGGGCGAGTCGTTCGGCGCGAGAGCCGGCCATGGCGGTGTCGAGGTTGAAGATGCGCCTCAGCCCCCTACCTGGCGCGCCAAATGTCGGAGAACTGTCCCAGGAACTGGGTGTGTCTCACGAAGGATCGAGTAAGGGGCTGAACACGGAATCAAACAACCCTCAATGTGCCTCTCGTCGAACTCGCTAGGGGGAAGCACTGCAGAGAGGAACACACAGAATTACCCAGGTTCAGGGCCCTCTAGGTGAGGTAAAACCCCTACGTCCTGCTTCGAGTTGTATTGCACTTGCTTGGAGAGGTTCCAGTACAGGGCGAGCTTGGCGAGCTCAAGGTGGCTACAATGGCTAACCCTAGAATCGGAGAAGAACCAAAGATTCAACCCTAGATCTTGGAACCAACCCTTTGCCCGAACGCGCTCCCCCTCCTTTTATAGGTGTCTCGGGCCTCTTCCCCCAAAACATCTTGGCGGGAAGGGCTACCACATGGCGACGAAGGAGGGGGTGCGGTGCACGATAAAGATAGAGTCCACCATAAAGGTAAAGTCCATGGACGCGGTCCACGGCAGGGGGCAGCATCACCAAAGCTGGAAAAGCCACCGTCCAGCCAGGACGGTGGGCTGGCGCCGCTGAGGTGGGAGGTGTCCCACGGTGACGTCGCCCTTGGAGCGTAGCTGCAGACGGTTCCCTTATCACCAAAGTGGCAAGTCTCATTGTCCGCTTTGCTTGGTGCAGCTTTGTTGACTCCTTTATACATAAGAATGGCAACTGTGGCGCTGCTGTCACCGCGCGCTGGCGCGGTCGTCACTCTGCGGAGGACGCAGAGCCCATGTGCGCTCTGCCGCGGAGGCAGAGCTGGCTTCGAGAGGAAGGAAGCCTCACGAGGCAAAAAGGCCTCGCCGAGCCTTTCGGCTTGGTCCTTAGCAGAATTTGCAGGTGGCATCCGAGATGCCCTCTCGAGGAGAGGTCCCTCGCCGAGGGAAAAACCCTTGGCGAGGAAGAGAGGTCCCTCGCGAGGGAAAAACCCTCGCGAGGCTCGCCAGGCTTGGAGAGCCTGGTCCTTAGCGAAATCTTCTGAAGAATGTCGTGGGCCCTGGCAGGCCGGCCCGTGGTACCCTGGTTTCCACTGTGCCGACAACATCTAGCCATGAAAAAGCTGGATCCGCGTTCTTATACCTAGATCTGGGCATGGAAGCCAAAATTTTGGAATTTTCTGATTTTACTTTCTTTTTATCGATTTTGGAACTATGGGGATTCAATCTCGTTTCTTTGAGGATTTGATCTCCTTCTTCTACCAAAACATCATTGATTTGTACAAGTGCTAACATATCTTGATTGATTCTTTGTTGGATATGTATGTTATAGTTAGAAATCTTGTAAATCTGTGAATCCCGTGAATTGGAAAAGAAACTCTAAAATCATGTTTGTTGTACAAAATTAGCTTGAATCTGAGCTGATTTGGTAAGAAACTTGTATATTAATTGCATGATACATTTAACTTCCAGTCGAATATATTGTAGTTTCACTTCTCATATCAATCTATCACTTCGTGCGTCTAACTCTATCGAGACATGTATAAAACATCAAACAATCTCTAAAAAATTAAATAGTTTAGCCTATTACTTGGCCCGAGGAACTTGTTTTCGTCCTGTAATTCTGTGATATTCTTGTTTCATTGATGAAATGGAACCGGGGCTCCCCACAAGGGGCCCTCTTGATCTAAAAAAACAATCTTTTTGTTGATTTGTTTTGGAGAAAACTATGTTAAACCCCTAAAAAATTGGTGAGACCTTGTGAAATCTGTGATGATCTTGACAATTTTCATATGAAAAGTGTGAAATGATGTTGCTTCCATCCCGGATTCGGAACCTGGAAAAATGATTGACAAAAAAGAACATGGAAATATATGAGAAGGAATGTGAGGAGAGATACTTTATGAAATGTGAGGAGAGAGACGAAGAGGAAGAATGGTAAAACCTAAAAATCTAAGGGGTCTATGAAAACACAAAATGAACTTAAGAATGAAAGTTGACTAAGTTGGGAGGTTTTATTTATAATTCGAGTAGAACGAATCTCAAATAAATCGATGACAAAGATAGTGTTGGGTATCAACTTACACGAGGGATCGCATTTCTCATACATGGACCATGAACTGGACTACATAGCCTCAACTGTTACATAGTACTAGTTTGTAAGCATGATGCCAAGTTCCATGGACACCTTAATAGCATAATGCATGTACGTGTGGATGTGCGAATTAACTTCCTTATGTCCGCCAAACTTGGTGTACATGAACCAACCAACACACTCTGATCATCCCCAATTAACAAAATCTAACGATCAAAATTGTGTTAATAATCATAGTAGAGCGTTAACACCCAAATTTGTCGTTTCAACCGGGTGCTAGCCAGGCCATATTTTCATCCCTCGATCGTCCGGAAGAAAATAAAAAAGGATGTCGACCTAGGCTTCAACCATCAGCTGCTTCTACCTGTTCAGGGCAAGAGCGGTAGGGGATATGATCTATGCTGAAGCAAGCACTTTTCCTTCACTATATTTGAGGATTGCATCCCATGCGCCACTATAATTTTGGTCCAAAAACTCACGTCGAAATTCAACTTTGCCAGGTTTTCTGTCGGCTTGCCCTAGGTGTAGGCCAGTTCTTTCCTCTGTTTTTGTTCTCCTCTTTATTGCAAAATGGAGTTTTCATTTGGGATCTGACTGTAGTTCAATGTCCTTATATCCTGAAAACTATTTAGGTATGATTGTTAAAAGAAATTGATGAGTGTTCAGTTGTACAGTAGCGGTTTAAAAAATGAGATTATTTCAGAGATTCCATGTCCTCCACCATGCCATCAGAAGCTTACCATGCATATCCTCCTTGAGATGGTTCACAAGGATTAGCACCCAATTGTGGCCAGTTTTCTTGGAGAATGCGATCTAGGGGTAGCTCTCACTCGTCTCTCTCAAATATTGGTCAGCACAACATATTTTGCGCTGTAAATCACTATGTGGTCGCTTGTCTCCAACTCTATTCCATGAATGTGACTTGTAGGAATATGATCCATACTTATCCTACACCTTAGTGCTTGAACTCTTGAATTAGCAGAATCAAGTTTTCATCCAAACACCTTTACTTTAGATGATACAGTGATACAGTGATCCCTCTCTTTAGCCGGTCTAGTACTTAATCCCTCTCCTGAAACGTTTGTTTGGAGAGTTGTTGCTAGCCTATATGGAATCTTCACGAAAAAGGCTTTGTTTTTTCAGGGTGCCAGGCTATAAAGTCTTCCCCACTGTGGTGCAAGTAGTGCGAGACTCAAAATCTCGTGCTGAAGAGTGTAAAGCCTTCCCCACTGTGGTGCAAGTAGTGCGAGACTCAAAATCTCGTGCTGAAGAGTGTGGAGGTCCGAGTACTGATTTCCAAGATGTGGCCGGCATCCGCTGGATGAAAAAAATCTTTGCGAAGTTAACTTTCCATTCCTTCAAAACATGGTCGATAAGTCGGAGACCCACTTATATATAGTGCCCGATCTTTTTAAGTGGCCCTTGAAATCCACATTTCACACCAAATTTTCACCTTAGAGCATGAATTAAATTTATTCTCCAAATAATCCCCAATTTTAACAGCTCCAAACCATGCACAATGTCTTGCCAACAAGGAAACACGCTAACATATTTGGGATGAGCATTGTATCAATAAGATCTCCCGCGGGTAACATTTTGCCTTCAATAAAGGTGCATACAAACTGTTTTACAAATTAATCTTCAAGCTTGTTTAGCTAACAAAGATTAATTGAAGAATCTCAAGTCTCTAAACCCATGCCACATTGATTTTTCGGGACAGTCACTTTTTCCATGACATCCAATGTACCTTTCTTCTGTCCATTTCGCTATCCCACCAAAAAATTGATATGTGTCAAATCATCGAATAGACCAGTTTGAAAACGCTTATTGCATATGTTGATGTGATTGGCGACGACTTTCACTAGCGTTTCTTTTACCACACAAAACATATATTTCTCGGACTAATCATAGCATCTTATTGATAACTTTTCCTTCGTATGCGGAAATTTATGATCCTTCATTCTCCCCTCTTAATCGTCAAGCCAAGATCTTTTCCGTTAAAAGATGTTATTTCCACACTCAAAGTAGAAGAAACAATAACATCATCTGATTCATTCACTTTTTGACCCACCATGAGTGAGCATTCAGACGAGATTAGCTTTTGTCCCGTGCTCTTCTCAAAAGCACACATAACATCATTGATTTGGAAAGCCTGATCACCATTAAAATCGCTATCCTCAACAAAGAAAAGATGAGATATACCCAGACTCCTTCTGCTTATTGGCAATTCTTTCATATTTCTGACACTTATTTGTTGAGAGCAGAGCTTAAGCATTACTTGGAAGGAGCCTAGAGTTTGTAAAATAGAGTTGATGTGGTTAATATAACATATTACTTCACACATCAGCTAAAACTGGGTTACATATGCACTAACATCATGAAATATCATTGGGGGGAGGGACATTGGCCACCCTTGGCCACGACAAAGCTCCGCCAGTAGGTTGTTTGTCGCTTCCTCCACAACCACACGACACAAAAAAACAAGAAGGTTCAACACTCTTATGATGGCCAATGTGTAATAGAATAAGTAGATCATGTCGATGTTGATGCCCGTGTAACACCATCGACGAGAGATTATACTAAGGTGAAATCCCAAGGATATCATGGATAGAAAGAGCCCTATGCTCATAGACTACATTTGCTCCGGCGCGTCACATTTGAACAACTCAAATTGTCCCACCTAGGCGAATGCATGTCTCCTATGTATGAGGGAAAACTGTGGTACTAACTGGAACCCGCTAATAATGATGGAGGCCCCGTCAGTCAAGGCGTCACATCGCTTCTTCTACATGATAGCCGTGATGACCATGGCCAAAATCGCGAGGAGAAGACCAACCCTAGCATGATGTGACGACATAAGGTCCTCTGGATGATGGGTAAGGTGGCTAACGACAGGAACAAGGAGGTGCTCGTTTAGGTATGTAAGAGGGGGATAGCTGGAGATCGAGGATAAGGAGAGACTGTCAGGGACTACGAGGCGGCATCGAGATGGAGGTGCTAATCCATATAGGTTGACTGCTCCATGGAAAATGTAGTCATGCGAGCATGCATGGTAAACATAATTAATTAATCATGAAATATTTCGTTTGTATCATGGCCGCTTATGACTTATATGTGGGCACATTACTCATTCATGGACAAAACTATTGCATGCATGGATCCTTCAATATTGAAAAATCAACAATATAACAAGTGCAGAAAAACACTGATCGAAATAATGATTTAAGTTGGCATATGCATCCTTTTCGCCAAGCTAATCGATAAACAATAATACACATTACACATATACTCCATTCGCATCATTTTTGACATTGTAAAGTTAAATCTCACTTGGAGGAAGGGGGCACTGCCCCCCCCCCCCCCCTCCCCCCGAGCACCCTAGTGATTATAGGTGACAGAGACTAATAACATGATATATGTACCCAATTTGTTTGCCAACCTGGTTAGCTTGGACTTCAAGCGATCGTTAATGTCATTCTAATGTGTCGTTTTCTTACTCAAAATGAAGTAGAGACAAAATATAAGATGGTTTTACTAAGTTACCTTGGAGGGGAAGGGTTCAAATTTTCTTTAGTTTTACTGAAATATTTTTGACCTAAAATTTTGAACCTGGTTCAAGTCAAAATATTAGTTGGTCCAATTTCAACGAAATTATGATCAAATAATTGCAAAAAATTCTAAATATTTCTAAATTGCCTAATCAGGACGATTCACATGTTGAGTACATGCGAAGACCTCAAGTCTAGAACATGGCATATACAATGTACTTGAGACTAACAAATGACAAACATCTCGTTGTATCTCAAAGTGGGCTTGTCTAACTCAGTGATTTCAATCAACGGGTCCATGATGTAGTTTAGCATCTTTATTTATATGACTTATGAACATTGTCATCACCCGAATAATATACTAGTCAAAAGATATGTGACCTTATAAGTCATAATCTTATCCACTAGGACCATTAGAACAATCATCATACACTACATGGTCTAAGAGACGAGTAACATACTTGTTGATACATATCTGTGATTGATGTTGAAAGACAATACAAATAACTCATGTGTATGTAGGTAAAATACCGTCATCACCTGATTACATTTAGCGCACATCCCCAACAGAAGTTTAAATTCCATAGATGCAATTCGACTCCTTTTGCTATGCCTATACCAAGTTCAAATTTCAACGGCACATACTTTTTTTTTTGAAACATGAAGAACATTTTGATGGTCCAAGCATATATAAGAACTTCGGATAGTAAAATTTAACTTTGTGCACCATATTTTGCTCGAAGATACGTAACCACACACAATCATAAGTGTTTTTTTGTGATGAGGCGCACACACCGAAAAATTTAACGAACGCAGTCCACTCGAAGCCAACGTGGGAGATAGCGAAGGAGGAGTTTTGAGCCGCATAATCACGGCAACAGGCCAACGGCCAAAAACGAAAACAGAGCATCCGAAAAGTCAGCACGATCTGGCAGCCAAAAGAAACTGAGAAAATAAAATGGGCATCGGCTGGCGCCGACGGCGACGTGTGGTGGCGGGCGGCTGGTCCCAAGCTCGGGCACACCGGTACCGATGCCGATGCTCCTCCCACTCCCTTCCCAGCCCACCTAATACTCCCCCCTCCCCTCCCTGTCCGCCTCACCTCCTCCCCGGGCGATGTCGTCTTCGTCGCCGCTGTCGCCGCGCGGGGCGGAGGAGGTCGACGAGGATGGGGCCGCCAGAAGCGACGGCACCGGGAGCGGCGGCGGCGGCACGGTGTTCTGCTACGGGGAGGCGGGGTACTGGGACGCGCGCTACGTGGAGGAGGGCGGCGCGCCGTACGACTGGTACCAGCGCTACGCCGCGCTGCGCCCCTTCGTCCGCCGCTTCGTGCCGCCGGCCTCGCGCCTCCTCATGATCGGCTGCGGCTCCGCCCGTACGTCCTCCCCCCCGTTGCCTCTCCTGAGTGTTGCCTGTGCGCGTTCTGCTAGTGTTTTGCTTATCTGTCTCGCTCTTCCACAAGTAGAATGTTCTTTTATTTTTCCCCTTTCGGGAATCTGCTCAAACTGTGCGTGATTGTGATTTGTGAATTGGGGTGATTGTCACAGACCAGTGAGCGAGTGAAGTGATCATCTAGACTAGTAGCTTGCATAGGGCAACATCTATCCTCTCTTTTGTTTGCATAGGGCAACATCTATTCTGGCCTGCATAGCTACGCAATAGCTTGCTGAAAGCTCCTCGACTAGGCGGTGATGTGGCAGCAATTCTTTCTCTGTCGATTCTACATCTTCATGGCTATCAGATAAAGGCCATGCTTTCAGTCCACTGTGCTGACATGTCAGTGCCCTTAATAAGATATTTATTCGGAATGGGATACTGTGACATATTGCTACAATTAGGGAGTGTGTGAATTGACAGGGTCGTGATGCTGATGCCACACAAGAGCAGTCACTGAACTGTCATGGCCTAATCTGGCAGGAACGGCTCGTCCGAAAAGTTAAAATTTTCAGAGGAAGCACACATCTAAAACCAGCACAGCGTTGTATGATAATCCCAAGTACAAACCAACCTTGATCTCGTGAGTTCAGCTGCAACTCTTGGGCTCAGTATTCTGGTGCAGGCGAGATGTACTTCTTGACGTAGCATCTTGCCACGTTAAAAGCATGGCAGCACATTTGGTTTTTACTACTCTACGTTCTGCCATGTTGTGTTCCATCAGCCATTTTCTTGTTGCAGTTCTGTCAATGCCTGTGCATACACACTAGGGGTTGGATTTTGCACCCTGGATGGGATGAGCAGGATAGAGTTTAGGGCTTAAGGCTGTGCTTCTGAATCTAAGCTTCAGAATATTAATGATTATGCTCCCTGTGCTAATTTAAGTTTTCCTCCCATCCTCTGCCTTTTGTAGTTATGTCAGAGGATATGGCTGCTGATGGCTACAAGGAGATAATAAACATTGACATTTCTTCGGTTTTAATTGAGATGATGAGAAAGAAGTATTTCGATCTTCCACAGCTACAATGTATCCTTAAGTAGATTTCCTTTCTAGTGTCATTTGATTTTCTTCTTTTTGGGAAGTGCAATCTAGCGCCTGTTGATTTCCTTATGATCTGTAGACATGCAAATGGATGTTAGGGATATGAGCAAATTTTCTGATGAATCCTTTGATTGTGCCATTGACAAAGGTATGAGTTTCTTCAGGCTACATTGGTGTTTTAATAAGTATTGAGTCTATTGAGGCATGTGCTTAATACCACTTGTTCTTTTTGTGCATTTCTTCAAGGTACTCTGGACTCTTTGATGGTAAGTTGGTAACATTCTATTCATTGTGTATTCTTATTTTGGTACTTACTTTAACATCACAGTCCTGCTACTTCCACAGTGTGGTGTGGAGGCTCCTCTCAGCGCAGCTCAGATGGTCCTGGAAGTGGACAGGTTTTTAATACCTTCACCCCTATTCAAGTGTCACTTACATTCTCATCTATACCAATATATCTCGTAAATTTCAGCATTCCTGCATTCTTATCAGCTGCACCTTCTAATTGTAGGCTTCTTAAACCAGGGGGGTCTTTATGTTGGTACGCAGTTTGGATAACTTTCTTCGTAGTGCAGCTTTAATATGTTATTTCCTGCCACTGATTATAATGATCAAAATTTTCTTTCTTAACTGCTAGATAACTTATGGTGATCCATCGGCGCGAATTCCTCATTTGAACCAACCAGTATGCAATTGGAAAATTGCACTGTACATTCTGCGTACGTACAAGTATATGTCAATTATGTCCTTTCTTTGCATGGCAGACATGTTCAAGTTTAGTCATGTGTTGGCACTTTCCCTGCTTAATGACAATAGTATTTATATTTGCATGTCCATGAATAGGGTTGCCCTATATTTTGTATAAATCGGAGCTTTAACTTTTGAATTAACTGTAATTCGTAAGAACTTTACATACAAGATCAAACAGACCTGCAGTATGACTAAATGAAAATATATTTTTGCCACAGATCCTGGCTGAGTGAGTTTAATTCCTGTAATTCTATAGTTTATATGTAATTTATCGTCACTTTTTAATGTATTGCAGCAAGACCCGGGTTCAAGGGAAAGGCAAGAAGGTCTGTCTTTGATCCTGTTCCACTGACTGACAGTGGTAGATTGCCTGATGGCTTTATTCTGGAAGATCCTGACTCTCATTATATTTATGTCTGCAAAAAGGTGCAATCAGTAACAGGGATAGGTTCTTCAACCTTAAACCACTTAGCGATGCAAGATTCAGAGTGAGCTGTAGCATGATTCATCTCACAATATTTGTGCATTGTTGTGCGTGATGTTGCCACCATTATGGCCATCCAATGATAGAAAGTGTGCTTTTGCACGTGTGTACATTTTTTCAGTAATCTTATAAGAATGAGCGAGTCATTATATTGTGTTACATTGGTTACTATCCTGTGCTGAAGGGAGCACAGGATTATTTGGCGCATTTCAGGAAGAAAATGTGTCCATTTTCATCTCTACGCATTGCAAAAGCAATTTCTGTTTTCCAATATTTGTATTTCGCTTGTTTGCAAGTAATACTACCAGTTTCCTGAAGGAATAAATTCACGCAGATTTTCGTATTTGCTGTTTCTACAAGAATTATTGTTACTGCTGCATTGAGATATCTGAGACTTAGTCATATCACTAGTTGCAGTGCTTTTATGCATCTTAACACATAGTCAAATTTACAAATTGTACAGTATCCCTGAAATGTTACGAAGATATAATTTCATTATCCTGATTGGTCATTGTAACACATGTAGGCCCTAGCATATCAGCATGCCATTTGGGCAATCATTCTTCGGACTTGGTAATTACATAATACAGACTTCTATCTATGTAGTAAAAGCATTTTGTTGACCTGTAGCTACCTGCTTCGGGAAGGGAAGCGCATGGATTTGATACTTTTATGGCTTTCTCTATCTAGCTTCACTTGAATTTCTTATTTCTTGCACTGAATGAAATTGATATAGCAATGGAAATCATGCAACCCGTGATGCTGCTCCTACTGCCAATTTCCAGAGTATACAGTATCCCCTGCTTTGGAACTAACATACATATTTCATTCTCCTGATTGATCACTGTGACACATAGAGGATATTGCAGCATGCCACTTAGGCATAAATAGTCAGACTTCACTTGATACAATTCCCTATCTATATGAAAGCATTTCCTGACCTGCAGCTACATGATCTGCGGCGTGGATGGGTTGGTAGGTTTCTGTATCTAACTTTTCTTGATTTTGCGTATTGCTGGTACTGAATGACATGATACAGCATGTGAAGCTGCTATTCTACTAATTTTACTGTAAAACCTTATATTCTTTTGTTAATTCTGGCCGCACGTTTTGCAGTCAGGGAGCGTCGTGCCTATGAGGAAATACTGGACAAGCACAAGCGCTCTCTGCGGCTGGTAGCTGGGTACCTCATGGCCTGCTCCTCTCACGGTTACCAAGCTGAGGTCGCCCTTGTACTGCTCGACGTATCCACCAACCTCTCCAGAACCCTGGTTTCACAAGATTGAACAGATCAGTATATTTGCCGAGTTCGAGCATAAAACTGGTAATCATAGAATCAGAGCAACAAGATTTAAAATTATCCTGAGTTTATTATCTGGGTAGAATTTTCTGTGCTCTTCTTTAGCAACTGATTATGAGTGTTTGCTAGATTTTGTTGTGGTTGCTTGTTGTTGCAGTGAACATGTTAGGGAATGGAAGAGTTGGGTGTAAGTGAGCACCTTGGTGCTGCTGAACCATGGCCTCCATTTTGCCGCCACGGGAAGCTGGAGCTGGTTGACGGAGAGTCTACTAGAAGTGACGGGCACTCTCCCATCGGTGTCTCCACTGCAAAGGTGAATGTTCCATTGTGTTATAATTAATTTCCGCTGCATGTATACCAGCAAATCAGTTCACTTCTCATCTTAAAAAGTCCCATCATGCATACCTGTAAACCCAGACTCTGATGTTGTTTTTCATCAGCTCCCGGATAATGGGCAGGACCGTTGTGGCGCTCTCGACCCAGTGTCTCAAGACTTCACTGAAAATAAATAAAAATATATACAAATCACGCCATGATTCGAAGGAAAGAAGCTTGATTTGCCAATGTGATCTTGATTGGAGGGTGTGATTGCACATGGGCCAGCCAATCATCGCCGACTCGCAGCATGGGCAACCCCCAAGATGGACAAAAACTCCCTAATAATTCCACGCATGTCGTTGAACAACACGTACGTGGAGTATAATACTAATAGGGATATGCATATATGCACAAATTAAAGAATCCGAGAACATATGTTGGTAGATGCAATTCGCCATGTGCGCTGAATCACGCCATGGATAGGAAAACAGAGGTGATGCATGCAGGTGATGAATCGATGAGATCTTGGTGTGGATCTTTCCTTTAGATTAGTCAGAGCAAACTGGTACCACGCATGACCTATCCTCTCGCTTGCTAACTCGAACAAAATACTGGAGGCCGGTCAGGGATTTGGACGCCAACCCATTGAAAAAAGATGTTAATTTGCATCTACCATCTAGATCACGTGAAGGGCAGCTGGTGATCTCGCTACAGGTTTGAGCAACCAACCAGACATGTCAGTATATATACTAATGAATTACCACATCGTTTACAAGTTTGCATCTACCTTCTTGTGAAGTTGTGATGCACCTACCGTCCACACAGATGCTGGGGCATATAGTAGTTACCACTTACCACGTTGGTGTATCAGTATTATACGGTTTGTTGTAGAGAAAAAAACCAGGGCCAATGGAATAAGCTCTGCATGTCTGGTAGAATGAAGTGTTGATCTACCTAGTAGATGGACACTTTTCGTGCAAGGCTAGCTATTGATTAGTGTGGTGTGTGGTTCACTTCAACCAGGGTTGTGCAGCAAACAGATTAGTCGTTGACGCATGATTGACGAAGCACCTAAAAAGAAGCCCAATAATGCAGTGTCATGTCGATCCCTGATTGGGTTTTCTTCGACCAAATCGGTTTCAGTTCGGTGGTGGTACACTACCTGCACTGTGCTCAGATCGATCATGAGCAACACTAATGCGAGTTCTGTCATATTAAGTAGCTTTATTTTTGGATGATGGAAGACCAATCTTTGGATTCTAATATTTAGCTTACGTTTTATTCAAAGAGAAGCGTCTTTTTCAGGTCTCGGCATCGATCGTGGGACGTATACACCATAAATTTATCTCAAGCTGATCAGCTAAAACAGAGCTATACAGTACTCCCTCTATTCACTAATATAAGATACTGTGAATATTTCAATTTGAAGTACATACAGATTAAAATGAGTGAACATACATACTAAAACACGTCAAATCAAAAAATCACTAAATAAAAATAAAGGAGCATGATGGATGTACGGATGTACCTGCAGGCTGACCAGGGGTGGCCGAGGCGTGTGACGTTTGCATGGAACGCCTTCTGTACGTCTGGGCGGTTGAGGTAGGCGTCCACATAATAATCCGTGCAAGGATCGAAGTTCTCGATCTGGCCACAAGTAGAATCCAAGTTAACTTAACCGAGTCGATCCCTAGCTAGGATTCTAGGAACTAGCCTCATCCATGGCTAGTACTGTACTGCCTAGTGACGATCTATCGTAAACGCACCGAGGGGGTGATGGGCGGCGTGACGAGCTTCACCGACTGGCAGTTGGGCGCGTAGATGTTGTAGATGTCGATGTCGCCGAGGCTCTCGTCGGCGTCGCTGGAGGCGTCGTTGCAGAGGTCGTTCGACGTCGTCGCGCCGGCGGCGGTGAAGTTGCAGTTCTTGTTGATGCCGTCGGCCGTCTCGTCGGAGATGAGCGCGTGCGTCCAGAAGAAGTCGTACATGCCCTTGGTGTCCGTCCAATCGTTGATCACCGCGTTCCCGATCTACCAAATGCGCCGATATATTGATATTTATGCACTAAATAAATGTGTGACTGAGCTTGACGGGCACCCGATCGAAGTATTTGTGTACCAGGATGCCTTTGAGGTTGATGGCCGGGGAGGCGTGGCGGAGGATGGCGTGGGCGAGCTGCGGGACGTAGTGGCCGGCGTAGCTCTCGCCGGCGAGGTAGAATTCCCGGCCCTTGTACTCCGGGAACCGCTCCATCCAGTTGGCCAGGAACAGGTACGCGTCGTCCGCCGTCCGGTTGTCCCCGCTCCGGCTGTAGTCCGCCGTCGTGTTCGAGTACGAGTACCCCACCCCCGCCGGGCTCTCCAAGAACAGCACGTTCGCCACTGCACACACATGCATGTGCCCCGATCGATCAGACGCTGTCACTAATTTTGCCAATGGATCGCACGCCGGAGATGCCACGGCGCCGTCATGTGTGCATACGTACCGTTGTTCCAAGCGTAGGGGTTGCGGTAGAGCGTCTTGCCGTCGCTCATGACGCGGAACGGGCCGAGCTCCTCCATGGCGCCGTACCCCAGCGACGAGCACCCGGGCCCTCCGTTGAGCCACAGGAGGAGGGGCTTCGCCTTGGAAGACGACGACCCGTCGCCGTTGCCGCCGACGGCTTCGGCGAGGTAGTAGAACAGGGCGCGCCCGGCCGCTGCGTCCACCGTCACGTACCCGGCGTACTGCGCGAAGTCCACGCCGCGCGGCTGCCCCGGGAGCGCCTCGACGCGGTCGGCCTCCTTGCGCCCGGCCTCCGCCGCCGCCGCGGGCTTTCTGCTACCCGTGGCCTTCGTCGTCTCCTCCACGGCCAGCGACGACGGCACGACGACTGGCGCGAGGATGATGGCGACCCGCGAAGCCGGTTCAGGTAGTCGCCCTGCCGTGCCCGCCGCGCCTTCGCCGCCGCGTCCGCGCCGGAGCCCAGCGCGAGGCATTGCGCCGCCACCAGCAGCAAGATTACTGCTAATGAGCTCTTCATGGCTCGTGCGGGATTGCCGGCACGTCACTGTGGCGGCGGGTAGCTTTCGGACAGGCACGCTGCACAGTGGAGACAGCGGGTGCCCGTGTCGATCTGGTATTTATAGGGCGGGAATCCGGCCTACCGATTAAATTCGACGTGGGACAAATGACAGGTAGGAAACGGTGGCACAGTTGCCGTCCAATACAAGATTGATCGTCCATTAATTTGATCCCGGTGCATCCACTAGGTAGCACATGCTTTCATGGCATTCCGTTATAACCGCTCCTACCATTCGAAAAAGAAGAAAGAGCAAATAATTGGCCTCTTCTGTTATAACCGCCTACACATTCAGGAAAGTGCGGCTAGTCGATGAAGGTGGCGGCAGGGATCTCGTCGTGTTGGGTCTCTCATGTTTGACATCAGATGCTTGGGCAGCGCGCGCCTTGGACACGATGGGCGCGCCATCTCATCGGGGGTGGCATGTGTGGATGGTGGATACTAGTAGGGATGTAAGTTTTCAAATACGTTTTAACGAATCCACATCCGGTTTGAAAAAATTCGACGAATCGATGGCACTCCGGCCAGATCGAGGAGTAGTTCGCCGGCGGATCCTTCCGGAACTCGACACTCCGGCCAGATAGAGGAGGAGCCCTAGGACCACCGCCTTTATTCTGGCCGAACCCCCACGCTACCGGCCATCTCGGTCGCCAAATCCACCAAAAAGCCGACAGATCGATGGCAGCCCTGTCCGCCACGCCCGCAAGCCGACGATCAGCACCGTGGCGAAGGGAAACGTGTTGCACCACCGTCCCGCGCCGCCACTGCGCCGCCGCACTAGATCGGGCATGAAAGAGCATGGTTGCCCCCATATGTTGTTTTGGTAATTAATGACAATCTCTATGGACTAATGTGTGCTTAAGTTATATTTGCAGTGTTGGTCCATAAGGAATGCTTGGACTCCATATGTGGAGTCAAGGCTAAAAGACGAAGATCATTGTTGATCGACGAAAGATTATATGTTGATCAAGGCTAAGTGCAAGTTGATCAACATACAAGACAAGCGCACGTGAGGGCATGTTAAGAAGAAGATCATTGTTGATCAAGATCCTATGTTGTCCATGGTGGATGGCGTCACGTGGTGATTATCATCAAGATAAAGGCCATGTGAAGATATGTCGAAGAGTGCCTCTCCCATCTTGGTGTATGGGGGAAGCAATATGCGAGCCTTCACCAAGCGGAGCAAATTCAAGGAAGGTGATCCACTTGAGAGTACATCAGATCGTCATCATCTAGCTCAAGTGGAATGCGCAAGGCAAAGGTATGATCTTGATAGGGTTTCTATTTTACCGGTCTCGCGGTGTTGTTGGGAGACCGGGTTAGTTTAGATAGGTAACCGTACTATCAAGAGGGGCTCTCAAGTGAGCTTTAGCGTATCGGTCGTAGAGAGCTCAAACCTTTGCATCCTTGGATCATCTTTATTGGTTTCTATTTGGCTCTTATCGTTGGTGTGGTATTGGTGCTTGTCATGACAAGCCCAAGGTCACCGAAAACGGTTCTCATATGTGTTCCCTATTGAGTTTTCGGTGTCGGAGATTTTGTCGGTCCATCTATGCGGAAGGTTTTCACTCTTCCATTTATTAGCAAAATCTCCCTTTGCTTGGTTTCAATATTTTCACTTGTTAGTGGGTAGCATTTGTCGTCCTCTTTCCAACAAAAGTGGTTTTGTGTCATTCGGACTTCATTTGCAAATGATATGGTTTTTCCGGTATCAATAGAAAGGTTTTACCTTTCATCTTTTGGTTTTACCATATCCTATTGAACAATGATGTTTCTATGCAAAATATTGTAGAGCTCGTTGTGACGATTCCAACGAGTCCAAGATTATCGAAAACGGAGTTCGTATGCGAAAGTTATTGCGACTTACCCTCGGTCGATTTCTAAAAAGAGAAAAGAAAAAAGGGGGGGGGAGTGGCCAGACCGGCCTGCAGTCCGGCCCAGGCCGGGTCCCTGGCCGGCGCTGTCGGGTGGGCCCCGGCACCCTGGCCGGGCCCAGGCGGATACCAGGCCGGCGCGGTCGGGCAGGCCCCGGCTCCCCGGCCGGCCCAGGCCGGGCCACAGGCCGGCGCAGCCGGGTGGGCTGCCGGCTCCCAGGCCGGCCCAGCCGGGTAGCTGGCCGGCTCCCCCCGCCTGGTGTGCTGCCTCTTCGGCAAGCCAGCCTGCTGGCCGGCCCAGGCCGGTTCCCAGGCCGGGCCGGCTGTGCTGTGCTGCCTCTCCTTTTCCTTTTTCTTTCTCCTAACGGCTCCTTTTTGGAGCCTCCTATTTAAGGGGGTTTCTTCCCCAAAATAAACCCTAACCTTTTGCCAACCTCTTGAGCTACTTTCTCCCTCCATTGTTGACCTTCTCAAGCTTGGCTTTCTCTCAATCTCTCCGATCGTTCTTGCTACATTTTGAGAGAAAAGAGAGGAGAGAGATTTAGATCCTGTTTTCCACAATTGATTTCTCCTCTAAGTGAGGAGAACACTTTGGATCTAGATCTTTGGAGTTTCTTGGTGTTCCTCCTTTGTTCTTCCTCTCTAATCCCTCCCTAGCATAGGTTGCTTTGGTTGGATTCGGGTTTGAAGAATTTGATACTTAGTGTGTTCTTGCCATTGCATTAGTTGCATCGGTTTTGAGTTCCTCCACGGTGTGATTCGTGGAAAGTGAAGTTGAGAAGGCTTGTTACTCTGTGTGTACTTTGGTGCCCTAGAGCTTGTTCCTCTAGGGCACGTTGGTACCCTAGACGGTTGTTGTTTTCTCGGAGTCTTGGTGGCTCACGGGATTTGTTGGGAGCCTCCAATTGTGGAGTTGTGGCTCAACCTTGTTAGCTTCGGAGCTTTGGTAGCTTCGAAGACATTGCCGGGAGCCCTCGGCCTTGGGCATCGAGTCTTGGTGGCTCGGTGCATTTGGTGAAGACCCTCCAACTTGTGGAGTGAGCTTCACCCTTGTAAAGTTCTAGTTGTCAACCTCAACGGCAACATAGTGACAAGTGCCTCGCCACATTGGTGGTAAGACACAACGGAGATACGGTGTGCCATATCAAGGCTACTCGGTGTTTCACATTGGTGAACACCGCGCCGCTCCAACGGAGACTAGCTTCCATTGTGAAGTGAACTTCAGGATAAAATCATCGTCTCCAAGTGCCTCGGTATTTCTATCCCGAGCTTCTTACTTATGCTATTTACTTTGTGATAGACATCGAGCTTAAAGTCATATATCTTGCTAATCACCTAGTTGATCATATTGCTTAGCAATAGTTGTTGATGCATAGGTGAACCTAGCTAGTTTAGGTTTTGGCTTGATAAATTAAACGTTAGTTTTATTCCGCATTTATTCAAGCCTTAACCGTAATAATTTTAAATCGCCTATTCACCCCCCCCCCCTCTAGGCGACATCCGTGTCCTTTCAGGGCACCACCAACAATGGAGCACCCGCCCCTCGTTGCCCCCTTCTCGCACCGCCGGCTGAAGCCAAAGATGGGTCTGGGCGGGCACCATCCATTGCCGGAAGTCCATGGAGGTTGTTGTCGCCGCCGCCATCTAGGGATCGCCGCCCTGGATGCCGCGCATGCCTTCGATGCAGATGCCACCCTAGCCGCCTCCACGGGTCATCGTTGCACCGACGGAGCCCGCCGCCACCGTGGTCGCAGCCGACGGCAGTGGCGGAAGGGAGAAGGCAGGGGAAGAGAAGTTTGGTGGCGCTAGGGTTAGCCCCTGGCGTCGCCCTGGGGAGCGACGTGAGGGGAGTTTTTCCAATCTCAGATACACGGTTTTCCTCCAAATGTAACTGACTAGGGCGACTCATTTCATGTTTTCTACTCGAAAGATATGGAGCAATGAAGTTGCAAAGTCTTGGAACACATTACAATTTTCTTTTTTCGAAAAGGGGAACGCAGCCCCAGCGGTTAATTCTGACTCAGATGATATCATCAAATTTTAGTTGCAACTCATTGATCAGCAGGAATCACGTTGCCAATCCAACAAGGTGGTTTTTTCTCCCCGTTAGAACACATGATTAACTAGAAAAAATTCAGTTACAACCCGTATGAAATTGAGAAAATCTAAGAGCAACTCCAGCCGTTGCCCCCCCCCCCCCCAGGGCCGAATTGCCGGCGATTTTTTGGGCCTGCTGGGGGGGGGGGGCACCGGTGAAAAAAAAACGGCGTGGGGGCAGCCCGATTCCCAGCCGTGTCGCCCCCCAACCCGGCGTTTTCCGGCGTTTTCCGGCGAAAATAATCATAGAACCCCATTTTACTAGTAAATCCATTGTTTTTAAAGCAAATTTATCATTTGTATCAAATAATTCGACAGAAAAATTATTACAAATTGTTTAACAAATCATAAAATTTAAAACAAGTTTTTAAAATCAAATTACAGGGGTGGAGGCAGATAGGGCGGGGAGGGGGGATACGGCAGAGGGTGTCGTCGCGGTGGTTGGCGGTGGTTTTGGTGGCGAGCTCACAACGGAAGGGAGGAGTCGTGCCGGCGACGGGGAGAAGGAGAGGAGGAAAGGACGAATCTGTTGGTGGAAAGGTGCGTTCTCTCGCCGACAGGGGTGGCCCGCGCGGTTTTCCCCTTTCGCTGGCGTCCCCAGGCCGAACCCAGCGCGCTGGGTTCGGCCTGGGACGCCGGATAAAATTTGGCCCAAATCCGGCGAAAAACGAGGCCTTAGGGGGGATCTTGGGGGCGCGATTACGGGGATAATGGACCGCCGGCGTCGAAAATTGTCCGGGGGGGCTTCGTGAGGGGACGGCTGGAGTTGCTCTAAGTCGTAATCCATTTGCAACTCTCGAGTCAACACAAATCATGATACAGTCCAACAGTTCAAGACTTGACTGAGTTTTAGCTTAGGGTGTGTTTGGTTGAGCTGTAGATTCCTAAAATCAGCTGTGACGAATCTGCTGTGAAAAAGCTGCTGTGAGCTAACAACTGTGTGGAAGCTGAAAGATGTTTGTTTAAACAACTGCGGATTCGATGAGAAATGTCTGTAACGCCCATGTGGGCCTCAAGACTATGTATATGCTAATTGATTGTAGAACAATAATTTGTACACTGGTAAACATTCAAACTTGACCATTTTGGAAGAAAATTTCATTTATTAATATTTATACATATTGCAACTCGAAATAGAACGTGATGCCAAAATTTATCTCAAAGACATATATATTACACAAAAGACTTGGTTTAGAATATGATATTTGTCATCGGCATAACTATCCTCTAGGTCGCTCTCGCAATAAACAAACCATGTGGTATCCTCTCCTTTGGAATGCCATCTCCTTGCGGTCGTGACGCTGCTTGTCCCGCCTAATACTTTCATCAAACAAAGGTCAACTACTTCAGCTAATATGCAACAATATCATGAAATCATATGCTGTAAAATACTGTTAACGCTACATAACATCAACAGATTACAGAACAATCGTGCCTCTCTTATAAACATTTTCACAAACACCTTGCAAGCATACATCTCCCTACATAGACAATTTGCACCGGCCAATTTAAATAAAAAAAAAGACAATTTGCACGAACCATTTACACAATATAATCACGGCTGTATTGCATAGACCAATTTCACATACAACTGCACAAATTGCACAGACCAATTGCATGGCATCGGTGATGAAAAGAAAAAGAAACTGACATACAGTAAGGGCACGGGAGGGAGGAGTAAGGAAGGGAGATAGTAGCGTGAATCATACCACCGGCCGGCCAGCGTCTGGCTTCGTTCCTGGAGGCGTCTGGAGTCGTTGCTGGAGGCAGTGACACAACAAACCGAGCTATGGAGGCGGCGGCGGGCTGAGGGCTGGATCTTGGTGTCGGGTAGACGATTTGTCCGGTCTAGCAGGGGACTAGGAGCGGTGGACGGAGGGACTCCATTCCCGGCCGGTGCGCCGCCGGAGGTCGCCGGAATAGGCCAGCGACGGGAACCCAAATCGGCCTCTGTTCCTTCCTGGTGCGAGTCTTGGGGAAAAAGAGACATAGGGGAGGAGGATTGAGGAAAGAGACGTAAGGGAGGAGGATTGCGTAAAGAAGGAGCACGAACCGGTCATTTTCCACTTTGCGGTGGCATGGGATGTAATTTCCAAATTTCTCCTCAACGCAACGCAGTGAAATCTGGGGTCCAACCAACTTTTAGTTTGCACTACGAAAATTGCTGCGTTTCAAGAATCTGCTTCGGCCTGGTATCCGTTTGGTTGGGATTCCAGCTTCCTGGCAGTGAATCTGGTCCAAAAATCCCAACCAAACACACCCTTAATTGTTCAGTCGATTTATATTTAGCAA